>MU224217.1:4860977-4886031 GCA_018584345.1 Thuja plicata
AACTGTGAAATGAATCTCCTTATGGATTGAAGATGTCCTTGAAGACTCCTCATTTGACTAATGTTTCTAGGAGGTGGCATATCTATGATTTCTTGGACTTTTTCAGGGTCTACCTCTATTCCTCTTGCTGAAATGATGAATCCTATCAGTTTTCCAGAGGTGACTCCAAATGCACACTTTTTAGGATTTAACCTTAGTCAAAATTGTTCCATGTGATCTAGAATGAATTCTAAATCATCTAAGTGTGTCTCTCTTCTGAGACTTGGCCAAGGTGTCATCCACATAATATTCTATGTTTTTATGCATCATTTCATGAAAAATGGTTGTCATAGCTCGTTAATAGGTGGCTCCTATATTTTTTAATCTAAAAGGCATAATGTTCCAACAATAGGTACCCCATGCACAAGTGAATGTAGTCTTTTCTTGATCTTCAGGAGTTATCTTAATCTGATTATACCCAGAAAAATCATCCATCAAGGAATAAATCTCATAACCCGCAATCATATCCACTATCATGTCTATATTGGGAAGTGGAGAGTCATCCTTTGGGCATGCTCTATTGACATCTCTAAAATCTGTGCAAACTTGAATGGATTTACCAGGTTTGGAAATTGGGACAATGTTTGATAGCCATTCAGCATAGGCAATAGATCTTATTAATCTTGCACCAAGGAGTTTTTCTAATTCTACTTTGACTAGGAGAGCTATGTGAGGATGCATCTTTCTCAACTTTTGTTTAACTGGTTTTACACTCAGACCTATGGACAAGTGATGCATGATAATATTAGTGTCCAACCCTAACATATCTGAATAAGTCCATGCAAAGTTGATCTTCTTTTTATGTAAGAACTTAGTGTAGGCTTCTTTTTCTTGTGGTGAAAAGGATTCAGCCAAGTGTATGATCTATGGAGACTCATCTATACCCAAATTGACTACATGTATTGGTTCAATAAGCACAGAAGATCTATCTTGAAAGTAGCTAGGGAGACGATCAAGTACCTCATCCTTAGGCACCTCAGAGAGGTTTTCACCTTTGGATACGTCATTTCTTATTACTTTTTTCGGTTCTGACACCACCACATAGTGTTTTTCACCATTAGAACTACTATTTTTTTAATTTTATTTTCTTTTTATTTTGTGACTAAGGTACTTGATGTCTGGCTTAGTCATGTTGGTAGTCAATTCACCGGTGGAAGAGACTACAGGGTCAATAGTATTTAAGTAATAGGATATCTCATAATCATTTTGAAATGTTAAGAGCTCATGTTCTTGATAGCATTGGGACCAATCAATGAGGTCAAGATGAACAAGGGGTAATTCAATGACTGGTTCAAGGTTGTAAATATGAATGATATACTCTATGGTGACCGAAGAGTCAGATTCCTTCAAGTATCCTTCTAAGCCACCCAAACTGGGATTCATCCTAACAAGTCAAGAATCATCCACTAAGGAAAAATGTGAGGTCAAATCCTCTAATCCCACATGTGACTCGTCATCTACCTCAGGTTGAAAACTATAAGTGTGGATGACATCAACATCCATGTCAACTGTGGAAGGCTCTGAGAAGGAATCCTATTCATACTCATATGAACTTGTGTATGAACTGCAACTAGGATGCTTAAACCATAAGGGTTTGAGAAATCTTGATGTGGAAGGTCTACTTCCATAAAAGGTAACACCTTCTCTTTCCATTAAATAGATAAGATTTTTTTTTAACATTCTCTGAAAGGATCTTCTACATCTGACTCATCTTGTTCTAAAGTTGCAACTGACTCATGAGTGACAGGAATATCTGAATCTCCCCAAAGGAGATTAGTTGAAGGGATCCTATCTTCGCACATGTCTTGTTGATTTGTCAAATTAGGTACATATTCTGGTACATCTTCACTATCCAACTTATCAAGTATAGGAGTAGTGTGCTTGTTTTGATTTGTGAATCCTAGGCCAACCGTCTTCTTAGACTTGCATCCAAAAAGAGCATGATCAAGAGCTTTGGCCCTAGCATCCAATCTATAATTAAGAGGGCCATGTCTGGGATAGCCCATCTATTTGACAAAATTATACCCTCTTCCATAAGCCTTAGGAGAGGGATAGAAGTTCTCATTGTGCATGTATTTCTCTTCTTTATAAATCCAGTCTCTAACAAACGTCTCCTCTTTCTCATCTTGAATAGGCACTAAGGACTCTAAAAACATGCCAAATAAAGTAATAGCTAAAGAGGAAGGTCTCTTTTCTTGTGAAGGCTTTCCATAAGACTTAGGCAAAACTGGCAGTGTTGTGAGGGAGTTGAGTTGATACCCCCCATGTGAAGATCTACTGACTTGAGCTTGTCTTTACATTTAGCTAAGGTTTCATCAAATTCTTCTCCTTCTCTATTGAGGGGAACATGAGCTCCTGCTAAAATTGAGTTAACAGATAAAGTGTTATACCTAGGTATACAAATCTCTATTCCATTGTAAGGGAACTTAACACACTGATGATAGGTAGACAAAACTGCTTGCATATCATGAATCCACGGTCTACCAAGAAAGATATTATATGCAAGGGGTCCAACATCAACTATTTGAAATAAAATATCTTTTTCAACAGGGCCAATCCTAACAGGAAGGATGACAAACCCCTTAGAACTTCTTTCTGCCTCATCATAGGCTTTGATGGTGATCTTTTTCCTGGTATCTATGAATTTTTCAGAATAACCCAACTTTTTCAAAAGACTAAAGGAACAGATGTTAAGCCCAACACCCCCATCTATCAACACGTGCCTAACATGGGTTTTGTGGATCTTGACCTCAATATAGAGCACGAGATTATGTGGGTGGCTCAAAGCTTTATCATCATCCTCTGAAAAAGTAAGGTAATGAGGGCTAGCAATATGGTTAATCATGTTCTAGAATTGATCAACATCTAAGTTGTTGGGGACATTTTTTGTGCACAACGCATCCTCAAGGACTTTTTTTGTGTCTTGGGACAACTCTAAGAGCTCAAAGATCAAAATCTGAGCTGGGTTTCTTTGCAACTGATAAAAAATATTATAGCTTGACTTAGGATTGACTGTTGGTTTTGAGGTGGCATTCTTGGATGCCACTTGTTTTGGTTTATTTGATTGACTTGAATTGGGTCCTCTAATGACGATGGGACCTTGACTTTGTGTGACAACATTGAGAGTTTGCGATGACACTCTAGATTTAGGACCCCTTAGCACTACGATGGGTTCTTCATCAAAGATAGGAGGAGAGTCCATGTCTAGATCATAACCATAGGGATCTTTATCCCTCATCATGTTGAAATTTTCTTTGACAACTTCAAGCATGTTGACAACATTCTCTGCATTTGTGTAAGTGTAATTGATCCCAGCCTTTCCATTCTTAGCTTTAGAGGTTCCCCCTTCTCATACTTGGGAAAAGGTTCTTTGAATGCCTTATGATCGGCATTGGTTTTCAATTCATCTACCTTAAGTTTTCCATTCTCAATGAGATCTTGGATGATATGTTTGAGTTTCCAACAATTTTTAATATCATGTCCAATGCCATTGTGAAACTTGCAAAAGGCTTTTTGATCCCACCAATGTGGCTTAACATCAGGTATATAATGCTTTGTAGGATCTTGAGGATGTGCAAGGTTGTTGGGAATAAGTGTTTTCAAGACATCCTCATATGAATCACCAAGTTTTGAAAACTGACGTCTTTCTTTCTTAGGCCTTTCTTGGTATCTTGGCTTGTTCTCTTGTTGATTAGATGCGTTGAGTTTCATGGCTTGAAAAACACTAGACAAGTGGAGCACAATTTGATCTTTGGGTTGGGAGGAGTCCACAAATCCATCATTGACCACTTGTTTGTTCCTATTCCAGTGTGAGTTCTTTCCTTTATCCTTGTTAGGGTTTTTATTTTGACCATTATTGTTGTTGTTGTTGTTGTTGTTTCCATGTTTGGTCAAAATTCCTTTTTCTTTCCAAACATCCTCAATCCTACATGCGGTTTCAACCATGGTGTCAAAGGAATCAAAAACCATCTTCCTAACTTCATACTGAATTTTGGGAACCAAGTTGCTAAAAAGGATGTCAATCTTTTCATTTTCAGGAATGGTCCTAAGGTAGCGAGAGCATTTTTGTCTCCACCTTTGCAAGAAAGTAATAAAGGATTCCCTTTGATTTTTCTTTAAGTTTCATAAGTCCAACATGGTGATAGATCTTGAAAGATTGTATGTAAAGTGTTGAATGAATCTATGGACAAGATCTTTGAAATTCTTAACGGGAGGAGTTATGTTGGTGAACCATTCCATTGCTTGACCCTTAAGACTCCTTGGGAACAATCTCATGAGGTATGAGTTATCTTGATGGAACTCAAAACTTGTGGTATAAAATTGGCATACGTAATCATGTGGATCTCCATTTCCATCATACTTTTCATATTGAGGGATCTCAACCTTTCTAGGGAAGTCTTTCATGTTAACACTTTTTTCAAAAGGATTAGGACAAATTGAATCAAGTGAGAATGAATTCTTGGGTGCCAACATCTTTTCCATCATGCTCTTAAGTTGTTTGATCTCTTCATCTTGAGATGGACCTTGCTTCTTAATCTTCTTGTCCACATCAAAGTTGTAGGGGAATCTAGCACCCTTTTTGATTAAACTCTCTAGAACTTGTCTTTGTTTTTCTCTAAATATTTCTCCACATACTTCTGGAAACATGGTTCTTTTTGCATTTTCATGAAGTCCTGGGAGGTGAGGTCAAAAATCAAGCTACTACCCCCATATTGTGAACCATGGTGAGCATGTTGTGAAGGTTGTCTTGAGTTCCAAGGAGGTGTTAGTCTCCTATAATGATCATGTCTAGAAGCCCTTCTTCCTCTAGGGCTAGGAGATCATGATGGTGTTCTTGAATGTCTTCCACTTTGTGGAGTCTTAGGAGGGGTGGATGGAGGAGAGTTGTTTCCACCACCAACACACATGTTGTTGAATTGATCATTAAGTTGTTGAGCCAAGAGTCTATCTTGCTCTTCCTAAAAGGATTTCCTTTCTATCCCGAACAAGGCTTGTCTTTCCAACTCTAGGAGTCTAAATTGCTCTTCCTTTGCAGCTTGTTCATCTAGGAAGGCTTTCTTTTCATGCTCAATTTTCTTAAGTCTTTCACTTGTGTATCTTGAAGATGTTTTGAGCGGTGAACTTGGTCTTGAATGTCGAAACAAATTATTCATGTATGTTGCATTTATGCGAGTGTCATAAGGCTCATCATCTTGGTTTTCATGTTCTGATTGTTCATCTTGATAGGCTTGCCTCTTACCTCTCTCAACCCTTTGGTGTGCATCTAGATATCTAGTTGAGATAAGGGGTGAGACTGTTGACTGTCACAAGAGGAAATGCCAAACAAAATGGTATCTCTATGTTTTTCAAATATGTCATCAAGGCGTTTATCCATTTCTTCCCTCTCTCATCAAGTCACTGTGTAACTCATATCCATATCTGAGTGAGAAGATGCTAAGGGTGTACTCAAATCACTAAGGTTAATCTTGGAATCAAACCAAACTTCTGAGTTATTCCTGGGTGATTGATCAAATATAGGCTCTTTTCCCTTACATTTTTGGCGAGTTTGAACTAAGGGTAATTGGTTAAAGACTACTTGAGGTTGCTTTCCTTGGTCTACTTGATATCTTGTTGTAACTATCATGAAAAAAAAAGGTACTAGGTGATAGGATGACCCTAAGAAATGTTGGTACCAAACCACAATAGTAAAGGCATTCACTTGTCCAGAAGAGAGGTGATAAGATAGAATTTTGCAAGAGGCGTAAACCAACACTGCCATAGAGGTGCTCACTAAATAGGTGAATACCCTAACACATACAGATCAAGAGGATGATTTACCCAAGTTATATTGATTGAATTTTAATTTGTACGGAAGTGAGTGGACAAGAGATTACTAAAACTCTCCAAGTATGTTATCAAAGGGTCCAAAGGTTTATCTTCTCAACAAGGACAATTTCTAGTTCACCAACTCCAAACAAGGTCACTTGTGAAATCAAAGATTACTAATTCAAGAGGTCAAAATTCAAGAATCCAAAGTGTAAACAAGCTTCTAACAGCGGGGTAAGTGGCCTAATCTGACCTGAATCGACCAAGACTGGAAATGACCAAATAGAAAATTGAGCAAGTTGACAATTTGACACTTAAGAATGTAGATTTGTCAATTGTTTTGATGTTTTCTTTGATATTTGGTGTACATTTTGATGTTTCACTCACGCAAGGCACATCAAGTAGATTGTTTGTTCTAAAAAGAATAGTCACACCACAACCTAGGTAAGCCAGGGAAATATCTATTGAATTCCCACTTGAACTGAAGTTCAGCCACGCCTACTCATAGCAAACAACTTAGAAGCTTGGAGGCATGGGATGCTCCTTACAGTGCACTCACTTCTTAGGCACACCAAGCTTTGAATCCCAAGGGAATCACCTCCCAAAGGACTATTGTTTCTACTAAGAGCTGTGAAAATGTGGGACGTCTTAGTCAGTCTCTAACCTTTCGCACCAACAGATAGAGGGATTTTGGTCACTAGAACAAAGTTTTTAGTCATGGCATCCGTTCAGGCGGCTATACATGCAGTAGATTAGCCCTGTTAAGAAGGCCTCCCAGCCTACAAAAGTTACATTCTGTAGGTTTTTATGCACCACAAGGGTACTGAGGGAGATCTTCTATCGGAATAGCAAAATTGACACTTGTTCACTGTGAGATTAATCATAATGACATTTTTTATATACCAGTTTAGAAGGGCTTGGCTTTAGCCTGTTACCGGTTGGGCAATCCACTCTCACCGGCTCTGTTAAAGCTCTCAGGAGGTAGCCATGCTAAGAGAATTATATGAATTTCTCTTACATGCAAGATCCACAAAGGTGAGGGGAGAGGATACGTTCATATAATTCTTAGGATTACAATCTAAAAAGACACTTCAGACACATAAGAAAATGACAACAATGTTTCTGGATTTTTGATAATCCCAAAAGGGTGAGAGCATATTTTCCTGACATTATTTCCATCCCTAAAACATCAGATATAAGTTCATTTTAAAAATTATTGCATGTGCGTTCCTATTTTAATAAAATAAAACAAAATGCAAGCACAATGTTTAGCGTTCTATCGATCAAGGCAACCTGCAAGATGATTCGTTAGTAGTCTGTGTTTTTAGTCTTCTTTTTAAATGTCCTACAAACCACTATTAGGTTGTAATCAACAAGATAAGTCAGAGAACAATAAAGCCCAAAAATCATCAGCATTATAAAATTCATAAAATAATAAATCTGATTGCATATTCATAAAGTAGATAAAAAATCACACACTTTCAAAAAAACTTGCACTCAAAAATGTTACCGTATGAGCCCGTACGAGGCTTTGGAAGCTACAAAATAGAGGATTAGACAGGTACATTGATGAAAAGCTACAATTTCTAGTAAATCTGACTCAAATCCAAAAAATAAGAGTGACCCAAAAATCTTCAGACAGTTCTACCAAAAATTTTAAAAAAAAATTGCACTCAATTTGGACCTAAAATGAGCAAGATATGATCGTTTGAAGTTAGACTGCAATTTCAAAAACTCCAATGGTGAAGGCAAAGACTTTTCAAACTCTACTGACGTCAATATATTGTGACATTAAAATTGACGGTTTCATGGCTATCACAAAGGTCCATGCATAATGATGGTTTGACGGCCGTCAAATTAAACATAGTAAAAAAATCTAAATTTTTTTTTAAGATTTTTTTTTTGAAAATCTACCTCAGGTTACATGAAGAAAGATCTGAAATCTACCTCAATTTTCATGCAATGAGTCGTACATCTTGCTTGGGAAAAATAAATTTGCCATAAATTTGACTTTCGCTAGATATAAGCGAGTTTATACTCGTTTTCAACGGAAACAACGTTCTAGATGTGATGGTGGGGTCAAATTTGGCTCAAAATGAGAGCTTCAAAGACACTGAAAGAATAATAGATAGAAGATAGAAGGAATTTTTGAATGTGATGATAGAAATGGATGTTCCATCCTATGGTGGGCACCAAAAATGTGTGCTAAAATGTTGACACACTTCTATGAGTCATTGTACTCAAGATTGCTCAAGAATGAGGTCTCAAATGGTGACTCATAGCTCCCTATTCATGGAGTATAAGGGTTTGTGATGAAGGCCCTCAGTTTAGACCTAGTTTATGCCCATGCAATTACACCATGAAACAAGAGATTCAAAGAGGAAGAGAAAGAATTCTAGTCTCCATGATCATCAAATATACATTACAAATGAAAATGGAAACTATTCTATATGATAACGATGCATGAAAGAAAACTAATCTATATGATAACAATGCATGAAAGGAAATATGCAAACTAATCTATGAAGGAAATATGCAAGATTAATCTGTGAAAGGAAATATGAATCTAAATTAATGTGAATCTACTCTAAATGGATTGTCATGGATGCATGAGAGAAGAAGATAAGAAGAAGAGAAGTTGCATGGTTCAAGATCAAATGCTCAAACTCTCCTCCAAAATTGCTCTCCAAACATACACCATAACAATAACATGAAAACTTGATATCTCTCAAATGAGGAGAGGGCTCCTTATAAAGGAAAGTGTGGAGAGGAATGCATCCTCAAGAGCAATGTGGGATAAATCCCTAAAAGGCAACTGAGAGGAAAAAGCCCACCACTTAGGAATATGTGTGGAGGAAAGGGAGTTTTATTTATTTCTTTTTTTTCATCAAAAAGAGAGCTTTAAGTGGGGATTTTATTTATTTAATTAGAAGAGAGATTTTTTTCTTTTAATTAAATAAGATTACTTAATTAAAAGAAAGAGATTTTAATTAAATAAGATGAGATAATTTAATTAAAAGAGAGATTTTCTTTTAATTAAATAAGATTATTTTATTTAATAAAAAGGGATTTTCTTTTAATTAAATAAGATTATTTTATTTAATTAAAAGGGGTGTTTTCTTTTAATTAAATAAGATTATTGATGAAATGATCAAATCTTAGGAAATATTGAAATAATTGAATTAATTACGATTTGATCAAGGAAATTGATTTGAATTGAAAATGCTGCAAGACATTGATTCAGGAATTTGATAAATATATTCTGGCATTTGATAAATTGAAGAATGGGGGCCCATAGTCTAGGTGACCATTTTAGGGTGCATACACTAAGTAACAACTTTCTTTAGCATTCAAAAGAGTTAGATCAAAAATAATTGGATGATATTCAGAAATGGGAAGAATTTGGAGTACAAATTCTAGAATGTTTGGCACCGAATCAGCAAATTACAGACGAGAAAAATGAGCAAAATGAAGAGGAAGTTGCAACAGTTACGGATGTAGGAAACAATAATCATCAATTGAGTGAACTCTTAATGGAAGAAATCAGAAATGAAGAAGAAGATTTAAAGAAGATATAGTAATAGCAAAAAGTATTAAAAATGCACACAACTTTCTAGATAAATTAGGCCTATCAGCTACCATGAAAGACGTAAACAAACCAAATTGTGGAAAAATCAATAAGAAAAGAGGTAGGAAAAGTCTGGCTGAATTAAGAACTGCTACAGGAATTGTTGAAAACCAAATTAAAATTAAGGATATCCTAAACACAGGGAAGGAGAAGAACCTTCCCACATAATCATGAAGCTTATTTCGTGGAACGTTAGGGGCTTAAATACCCCTAACAAGAAGCACTCTCTTAAGCGCAATTTAACTCTTTTCGAATCATAAATTATTTTTATACAGGAAAAAAAACTTAATAAAGAAGAAGGAGAAAGGCTTAGAAAGAAGTTGGGTTATTGGAAATGCGAGCTAGTAGAGTCTATAGGATCCTCAAGTGGTTTGGATATCATTTGGGACTCAAGAAAGGTGGAATTCACATTATCAATAGCCAGTAATAACTGGATGACTGGTAGAATCAAATGCTTTAGAAACAACATTCAATTCAACATTATAAATGTATATGGTCCTACACCTACAGCAGGAAACAAATAGTTTGGATAGAGAAAATAAATTACATGGATCTACAACCACAAACAAATTATATTTTGCGAGGAGACTTTAACGCCATATTAAATCTAAAGGAAAAATTTGGGGGACTACAAA
This sequence comes from Thuja plicata, assembly GCA_018584345.1. Classification (NCBI taxonomy): domain Eukaryota; kingdom Viridiplantae; phylum Streptophyta; class Pinopsida; order Cupressales; family Cupressaceae; genus Thuja; species Thuja plicata. The sequence goes on from MU224217.1 coordinate 4,871,085, forward strand.
CAGAAACACAAGTCATGATTGACTTCAAAATTTGGTTTACGAGAAATTATTTTCTAGATATCCCCAAATCAAACGGAGTCTACACTTGGAACAATAGAAGGAAAGGTTTTTGTCATATCGTGGAAAGACTTGATAGGCTTATTATCAAAGGTGACATAAGGGTGTGTGAACCAAGTTGTGGACCAAAAAGGGGGGTATAAGTGGACACAGTTTGTCTAAAATTGGGTAAACCTGATCTTGGAATAGGTGTTTGAGGGTCATGCACTCAAACTAAGAAGATGTGTAAAAAATAAAAATTGTAGTACTCTGAATCTAGTTTTTAAAACACTATTTGTTTTTTAAAATCGATAATATTAAGATGGTCAAAAATCACGCACATGAAAACATGTTCTTGATTTTTTTGGAAAAATATAACATAGTTGTTTTCGTGTGTGGTACAAAAGATATTGTTGTATTTATTATTTTTTAAATCTCTTTGGTAGGATGATAGGTAAGAGTGAGATCTAGAAGTTGTGTATTTTTTTGTAATTTTTTTATGAGTATTTGTTTTTCTGTGATTTTTTGAAGTGATCGCGTCCTAAAAATTTGGTACATGTTCGTGCGCTGGGCATAACTTGCATCAAAATAATCAAAAAAGATTTTTTTTTTAAAGTGTATAGAATCAAGTTTAGAAAAATAATATGTAATTTATTTGTAATTTGATTAAGTATATCAAAAGTAATTAAAAAAATGGTAGACATATGTCTGTGAGGACAATCAAGACACTGGTAAAGAAAATTAAAGTTTACTATGCTAATGTTGTCCAAAAATAGAAAAATTTATATGGTTAGAAAGCTAAGAAGATGTATGAGATTATGGTGAAAATTATAAAGATACCTAGTTGACAAATTGCAAACCTGATGAAGGTAAAGTCGAGAATTCATCTTACAAGATGAAAAAATGTCTAAAAGAACAAAAATGGAGGGAGAATGAGCCTCCAAGCCTTTGGGTCATTTTCCGAAGCTCTTCCCAAGCCATAACCCAATCGACTTATGAAAAGAAAAAAGTACTTCAAAACCTGATCGGGTTTTGAAGAAGTAAAACTTATGCATTTTATTCTCCATAACCCGAGCGGGTTTTGAAGAAACTAAAATAGGCTTTACTCTGGACACCATAACTTCCACATATGGAGTCTGATTGACTCTGTTCAAAAAGCGTAGGAATGATATTGAAAATATCTAACACATTATTAACCTATGATAATATTTAGGCATCAAAACAATTTATTCCATCCATTTGAATCAAGTAAGGTATAAAATAGGCACTCATTATTTCCCATACATGCAACATATAGGAAAATCAGTATGCTCTCTCTCTCTCTCTCATATTATCTCCCACTCCAAAACCCTCTCTATCTCTCATATTGGGAGAGAGAGAGAGAGAGAGAGAGAGAGAGAGAGAGAGAGAACTCATATTGAGAGAGAGAGATTTTATTATACATTGCATGTATGGACAATAATGAGTACTTATTTTATACCTTACTTGTTTCAAATTATCATAGGTTAATGAAAAGTGAGATCATCTCAAGATCTTTCCTACGCATTTTGAACAGACTTAATCGGACTTCATATGTGGAAGTTATGGCTTCCATAGAAAAGCCTATTTTAGTTTCTTCAAAACCTAATCGGGTTATGGAGAATAAAATGCATAATTTTTACCTCTCTCTCTCTCGTATTATCTCCCACTCCCAATATGATAGAGAGAGAAAAATATTTTGGGAGAGATTTTTGGAGAGAGAGAGAGAGAGAGAGAGAGAGAGAGAGAGAGTATGAAGAAGTAAAAAATATTCATTTTATTCTCCATAACCCGAGCGGGTTATGAAGAAACTAAAATAGGCGTTTCTTCTGGAAGCCATAACTTCCACATACGGAGTCTGATTGACTCCATTGAAAAAGCGTAGGAAATTTATTTAGATATTCTAACACATTATTAACCTAAAATCATCTTTAGTCATCAAATTTTTTTTCCATCCATTTGAATCAAGTAAGGTATAAAATAGGTACTCATTATTGCCCATACATGCAATGTATAGGAAAATGAGTATTCTCTCTCTCTGAGAGAGAGAGAGAGGGAGAGAGTATCCTAATTTTCCTATACATTTCATGTATGGGAATTAATAATGAGTACCTATTTTATACCTTACTTGATTCAAATGGATGGAAAAAAAATGTTGATGGCTAAAGATTATTTTAGGTTAATCATGTGTTAGATCACCTCAAGATCTTTCTGACGCTTTTTGAACAGAGTCAATCGGACTCCATATGTGGAAGTTATGGCTTCCAGAAGAAAAGCCTATTTTAGTTTCTTCATAACCCACTTGGGTTATGGAGAATAAAATGCATAGTTTTTACTTCTTCAAAACCCGATCGGGTTTTGAAGTACTTTTTGCTTTTCAAAACCCGATCAGGTTTTGAAGTACTTTTTTCTTTTCAAAACCCAATCGGGTTTTGAAGTACTTTTTGCTTTTCAAAACCCGATCGGGTTATGGCTCGATTACAAAGCCTAGAACAATTTCAAATTTTCAATAACCCAATATGGTTATATGAAATTTGAATTTTTTTTAAAGATGTGTCCACTTTTTTGGTCCACAACTTGGTGCACACACCCATAAGGTCCATTAATCTGTCAACGAAGGCATCAATATTACCATATGCAGGATCAAACCACTTTCCCATACAACTAGAAATTTAGGAACAACATAAACCAATAAGAAGCCCCTTTAAATGTGAATATATGTGGTTTCTAGATGACAGTTGTTTGGAGAAAGTTAAGCAGTGGTGGACAGAAGAGGAATTTTTAGGATCTAAAATATTTTGTAATGTGGCAAAATTAAAAGTATTAAAAGAAAAACAATTAAATGAAACAAAGAAAATTATAAAAATATATTTAATGAAAAGTTAGATAACAAAGAAGAAATCATGGAATTAAATAAAAAAAGTGATATAAAATGGCATGGATGACAAAGAGTTTACTAAAGAAAAATAATTACCACATAATCAAGAAACTATTTTGGCTAAAGAAGAAACCTTCTAGAAACAAAACTTGAGAGACGTCATTAAAAGTAGGGGATAAAAATGCAAAATTATTTCATGCTAGTACAATGCATAGACGCAACGTAAACATAATCACCAAAATCCACAATAGTGCGGGAATAGAAATTGAAAAACCAAATCAGATGGCTGAAACTTTTGTTAAATATTATTCAGACATCCTCAACAACTATGAATACTCAGACCTTGATGCCCAAAATGAAATGCTCAGATCAATTCCCATAATATTAACTAACGAAGACAATAAATATCTCAATAGTAAATTTTCTATGGAAGAAATTAAAGAAGCACTTTTTTTTCTCAATCCTGAAAAATCTCTAGGACCAAATGGTTTCCAAGATTTCTTCTTTCAGAAGTGCTGGGAAATCCTTGGGAAAGACTTATGGGAATCAATAAAAGCTACGAGAAATTCAAGCTCACTAGTAACAGAAATTAATAATACCTTCTTAGCATTGATGCCTAAAATATATAACATAAAAACTCTAGGTTACTTTAGGCCAATAGCACTTCTCAACACTATTTATAAAATTCTCTCTAAGACACTGGAAAATAGACTTAAAAAGGTAACTCATAAACTAATTTCAGAAGAACAAACATGCTTTGTCCTGAATAGATCCATCTACGACGACATTATTATTATACAAGAACTAATTCATTCAGCACAAACAACTAAAGACCCATGTATGCTTATGAAGTTAGATATCTGCAAAGCATACGATAAGGTAGATTGGAGATTCTTATGCAAAACACTGAGATCATTTGGTTTCTCCCACCAATGGGTTAACTTAATCTTTAGCTGCATTTTGACTCCAAAATTTTCCCTATTAATCAATTGTACACCAGAAGGTTTTTTCAATATATCTAGAGGAATTAGGCAAGGGGATCCTATTTCCCCTTTTTTCTTCAAAATAATGGCTGAAACATTTGGTAGGACAATTAAATTGGCACAAACATAAGGGAAAATTAATGGTGTCAAAGTAACTGATAATGTGGATAACATCACTCACCAACAATTTGTTGACGACACAATCTTACCAGGAGAATGCACTAAGGAGGAAGCATTCTAGTATAAGGACATCGTCAAAAATTATATGAAAGCATCTAGCCAAGAGGTCAGTGCTGAGAAATCTGAAATCTTTTTTCTTAACACCCACCAAGATCTAGAAAGAAGTATTTTCAATATTATGGGTTATAGAAAAGGGGAATTCCCATGTAAATACCTTAGTATTCAAATCGAAAAAGGATTAAAAACAAACAAAACTTGGAACTTGATTGTGGACAAAATAGATAATAAAATAGAAAGTTGGAAAGGGAAATAATTAAATAAGATAAGCAGAGCTATAATGATCAAATTTGTACTTTCAGAAATCCCCACTTTCCAGATGTGTTGTCTACCTCTCCCTAAAGACATCAAAAAATCAATTAAATAAAAAATTAAGAAATTTATTCTGGCAAGGTACAGAAGAGAAAAAAGAAACTTACTATGATCAAATGGGACCAAATATGTAGACCTAAAGAGTTTGGAGAACTAGGCATAAAGAACTTAAGCTGGTAGAACAAGTCTCTAGGAGCCAAACTAGTATGGAGAATGTATCAGGAAAATGATAGAAAATGGGAAAAAATTTTATACCACAAATATTTAAATAGTTCAGAACAGATTACCCTTTTTCGCACAAAAACCCCACCTAAAGGATAAAAAATTTGGAATTTTATGATGCAAAACTGAGAATTAATACAAAACAATCTCACTTAGGATATAGGAAATGGTCAGGAGGCTTTTTGTTTGGGTAGGCTCTTGGGATGAACTCCCGTCTATGGATAAAGAAAATTTACCTATCAATATCATTAATACTCTATCAAAAAAATGGGGGCCTCATGTCAAGGATTATATAGAGGACACTCAGGAAGGATGGAAATGAAAAAAAGTATCAAACACATCTCTAACTCAGGAGGAACACAAAGAATTTGAGAACCTTTTGGAAACTAGAAAAGTTAATCATAAAGCTAGGAATGATAGACTAATTTGGGGTGTGGCAAAAAATGGAAAATATAGTGTTAAGAAAGGTTATGAGATAATTATAAACTCTCAAGGATGGATAAAATGGAGATCCCTCTAAAATTATGCTGGGATCTAGCTTACCTCCCAAAGGCAGGCATTTTCTTATGGGCTGTAATGCAGGATAGAATATTACCAGCTGACAGATTTACTAAGTTAGGCTTTGAGGGACCATCAAGATGCGTTCTGTGTGAAAAGGATTCTGAAACAAGATGACACTTATTATATGACTGTCCTTACTCAAACCAGTGTTGGAAATGGTTATGCAGCAAGCTTAACTAGTCTTTAGCTTTCACTGATAACCTATAGAATTTCTTGAGAAGTTTTCCACAACATGGATCTAAAGTCTATAGTAAAATATGGAGAATAGCCCCATCTATCCTTTTATGGGAAATTTGGAAAGAAAGGAACAAAAAAATCTTTACCGAAGTAAAAATTGATATAGAATCCTTGATTAACAAAGAAGAAGCCAGCATTATAGAAGTCACTAATAACCATTTAAGAAACTCTTACAAAGAAGAAGGTTCCTTTTCTGACTGGGATGCTGATATAAGAAAGAACTGGCAAAATTTAGTCACCCCTCAAATGTTTTACACCAAATTTAATAAGACATCCAGATCTTTATGTAAATGGAAACCTCCTCCAAGAGGATGGTTTAAATTAAATTTCTATGGAGCCTCACGAGGCAACCCAGGGAATGTTGGACTTGGATGTATCTTATGTAATGACTCTGGGAATTGGTTAGTTAAAAGGGCTATGCCTCTAGGAATTACTTCATACAACTTAGTTGAACTTGAAGTGCTTAAAGAAGGTATGAAACTAAGTCTTAAGGCTATAATTCAAAAGTTGTGTATTGTAGGGGACTCTCAAATAATTCTCAATGTGTTAAGAAATAAAATTACACCTAACTAGGTTTTAAACTCAAAACTAGAATAAGTTATCGAAATATTAGATAAATTTCAAGAAAATAGAATAGAACATATCTTTAGAGAAGGAAATAAGGAGCCAGATGCCTTGGCAAATAAAGGAGTAGAAGGTGAAAATTTTACTTTGGTCAATTCAACTCAAACTAGATTATTAAGTGTTATAGATTATATGATGTTGTTAATTTAAACTATTAATGTTATGACTAATGAATCTAAAGAGGTAGAAACACTTTATCAAAAAAAAACTCCTCTTCTTTACCCTCTTTCATCGGTACCCTAGGCCTCTTAACTGATTTATTTGTCTTTCAAAATCCATTAAATCCATGATAAATCCAATGATGTCCTACTATATGTATGGACTATCCTATGTAAGCCTCCAATAAATGTTTAAGGGCCCCACAACTATATCAAGCCTCCAAATGTTTTTGATATAGGTGTTATTTCTATTTTAATACTCCTATATTGGCTTCATTGTCGATTCCTAAATTTCCCTAAAAGCCTAAATATATCTAGATTCTTCCACATGGCCGATGATCTCCTTTATTATTTCTTATCAGGTCATTATTTAAGGAAATCATTAAATGACCCTCATACAGAGATCAGCGAGGAATTCCTGCACTGTCTAGAAACTTCTCAGCTTTCTAAAGGTAGTTTTTAGTTTTCCCTGTTCATCCAGACTGAAAAAAGGTAACCCCATAGTTGTATCCTAAATAAATAGTATTGGATGACCATAGTTTCAATGGAGATGACAATTTCTTTGTATCACAAGTATGAAGATCAAACTATGACTTTCATTGGACATGTCAAGCCAGAATATTGAGGAAGTATCCTCAACAAAATTGATGATATCTCCCGACTGGCAGTTAAGAAGATTACTGGAGAAAGAGATTTGGACTATAGAAATATTTGGTGAGCCATGGGGACATTATAGGGATTTTCATTTCATTTGTATTTCGGGCCAACATCAAATATTGGCAGATAAAATCTCTATGTCTTGCACTTTTCGATGAGACATGGTTAAAGGGCCTTGACAATGTGGTGGAAAATATTAACTACCATTTGGAAATTCCTCACCTAGAGGATTACATGACCTGGCCAGTGGGAATTCTTAAATTCCGGAATGTTCCCAAATGACTAGTGCTTTACATTAAGGACCAAAAATCTTTTGATAAAATTTGGCCCGAAATGGTTAGGTATTTGCATTTTCTTCTAAGATGACATAATGTCATTGAAGAAAGAAGCAATTGGGCTGAGGTTTTCTTAAAATCGGTGGGTGCAGAGGTGAATTCTATTGTAGATTACCAAGACCATAAAAAATACAAGGTTCAGCTTCCCTGTCTTCGCAAGATCACTAGATCCAAAAGAAACAAATATTACAAGCATGCTACAGAGGAGGCTCTCCTAGATTTGGACTCTGAATCTGATGAATATTTCATCATAATGGAACCACGCATCTAAGAAGAGGAAAGGTTCTCTGCTCCTCTATCATTATTTTTAATTACCTAATATGTTTTGAATGCCTAGGTTGTAGGTTTATCTTAGATTAGGGCTTATCATATGCATGTATATTTACTTTTCAGGATTCAGAAATACTGACTAGTAGCTTTTTGTAAGTCATAGAATGTCCTAGTTTGTTTCTTGCTTATATACATAGCAATCTTGTTGTCCCTTCTTATTTCTTTATAGTTTTCCTCTCTACATAGTAATTCTAGAAAATTTGTACATAGCTAGGTAATTTTATGGGCAGATGGTGGTAATACAGTATTAGTATATATAGAGAGAGGTCCTTTTGAAAGATCAGTGGATTGTAAAAGACTTCATAATATAAGACATATTTAAAATAAACATTTCTAGTGTGTGGAAAGATCTTCTTGGATTCTAAACAAAACAAGGAAATTGATTTGGTATACAATTTGAAAAATGTTAAATAATCTCAATAGATTTAAACTATACTGATTAAATTAGTTTTGAAAATAGTTTAGATTACTCAAAACACAGTAAAAACATTCTCTAATATCTTATATTATAATTTGAGAGATTAATCCAATCCACCTAAAAAACAAGAAGATTTTATAACATAAAAATGAATAAAGAAATGAAACTAGAAAATAATTTAAAAAAAAAAAGACTTTATCAACACAAAGAGATATCTGATTTCTAAAGCATTATGTGGTAATAGAAATGCAATATATTAAACTAAGACAAAAAGGTCAAATGTTAAATATTTTTCATCCATTATAGAAGCAATTTTCTTTAAACTAACGAAAGATTCAAGAAAAACTAACAACGATCTGGCCAAGATGAGTTGTATGCAACATTAAACTATCATTCAGGATGATTAACTTTGAATTCAAAATCAATGGAGGACATGATCAAGTACTTCACGAGACAAGAGAAAGGTTCAGCCAAAGTAAGGTCTTATATATGATTTATGTAAAATTACAAAAGGGGAATTTGTAATTAAATTAATGGAAGGTATGCCTTTCTAAGACCCCAACACCTTTGGGGCACATGTATTTAAGAATTAAGAAAATGGTTTCATTTTTAATTAAAACCTAAATAAATAAGACTTATGTCCCTGACAAGACTGGAGGTTTTCTTTTCCGTTCTTTCCTACCAGTGCCTGTTTGAATGGAGACACTATTTTGTATCTTTATATATATACAAAATATATAGGGCTTCTGCCTTTTACCGATAAAAAATAAATAAATAAATAATATTTTATTTATTTGGGAAGAATAGTCTTTTTTGAGGATGAAGAGTAATTTAAAAAATTAACAATTCATTTAATTATAAGATGTACCGTTAGTAAATGAAATAATTTGGAATAGTTATTTAATTAAATAATAAAGATCACTCAATTAAATTTTGAGAGGAAAATTAATTAAATAAGAAATAGAGAAATGTTGAATTTTAATTTGATATTCGAGGAATGACACAAATTAATAAAATAATTAAGATTATTTAATTAATCTAGACAAAAATTAGCAAAATATTTCTCATAGGTGATGGGAGAATTTTAAGAGTCTACACATCCACATGGAATTTTATCCGTCCATTAGGCTTGATCAACTTTGATGGCTTTGACATACAGTCATCATATTACCTCCTCATCCCATTGGTTATGGGTTATATTTGCACTCAAAGTAAACAATAGTTTGGTAAGCTAGTTCATATAAATGAACTAATAGACAGGTACACCACTAAATCATGTAATACTATCCATCCATCATGGTGATGCAATTTCATTCATAATTAAACTTTTATAAAAAATTAATGTATGTAGTAACAAGTATTCTGATGCAGGAGAATCTTGGGATCTTGGCAATCTTGCATCAACCAAAAAGATTTCCCTTCTTGTTTGTTTGATGTTATGTTCCAGTTGAGTAGTTTAGGTGTTTTGATTTATGGTCATTCTGTGCTTGTTATTTTGTGTTGTGGTCATGACAACGTGTTTTTGGCTTCGTTCTGGAGCTTACCCTATGATCACACCTAGTTTCATTTCATCACGCGTAGTTATGGTAGATTCTTTGCATGTCTATCTTTCTCTTCATTTCCTGGTTGGTTGTTGTGTTTTCTGATCATTTCCCAATCTTACATTTGGTTTGTCCATAGGAGATCATGCCAGCTCATTATTATGTTTAGGGTCGATATTCTTGTGTGATCACATCTCTTAATTCTTTCTTAGAGGTTGTTCCTAAATATTTGGGTCTTGGTCTATTTGTTGTAATATATTTTCTCATTTATTGGGGAATGTAATCTTTTCTAGGCCAACTAGATGTTGTGACAACTTTATAATATTATGGACTTGTTCCTAAGGGATAGTGTGATCTCATACGATTGTTTGGCTTAGCTTGGCTAGGATTGTGAGGGTTTTTAAGTGTAAGCAGGCATGTGTGCTTGGCATGTATGAATGACATGTGAAATAGCATATTGCAGATCTTTTGTAAATCTGAAGGATGATAATATGAAGGCCTATGGGGCTTGTTTGTTGCTCATATCGGAGTTTTTTATGGACTATTGTTGTGTGTTTCCAATGTGTTGACTCTTTATACATGGTTGGACTATCTTCATTAGGGAAACTCTTTCCCTGATTTCATCAGGTGGTATCAGAGCCAGTTTCGGTCTTGTGGTGGCAGTGATTTGAGATCCTAGACTTGTGAATTTCCTAGGGCATTTATTGTGAGGTTTCAAAGACTAGATTTGTCTTGCATCAATGAAGGACTTGCACAAGAGTGGTTGGAAGGGATTGGTGTAGAAGGTTGAGTTGTTGTTATTGGTTGACAACTAGTATGAGTTTATCAAAGTGTGATTTATTGATGTGGTGGTTGATTATTTGTTCCTGAGCTCATGATCTTGTGGAGGGATTGTTGTGGGATGGCAGAATGTATATCTGACCTACGATAGAAGAAGATTTGCACGAGTATGGATTGAAGAGTATTTTTTTCTGATTGTGAAGCTTAGAGTGGGTTGATTTCCTTGAGACATCTTTTTGGTGGCCAGATCGCCAATTTGAGGTAGGTTGAGAGCATGTTCAATAGATTGTTTAGTGAGAGGAAATTGAGATCTTGTGGTCAGATCGCCGAGTAGAGGCAGTTGTACCTTGTGAAGGGAGAGAGTTTGTTGGATAGAATGAACTCTAGAAGTGTGAAGAAAGTTTTTTAAGACCTTAGGGTTGAGTTGAGGTTTGGTATTTGTAATGTTTGGTTGGTTTGAAGAGGAATCTTGAACCTGAGAATGAATGTGAAGAAGTTACTAAGGAGATGAAGAGGTTGAGTTGGAATCTACCGGTCAAGAGGTGGATTGTTTGGCTCGTGATAAGGATTTTTCAAAAGACAAGAAAGAAAGTTAGGGTTATTGTTGAGAAATAGGATAAGCTTGATGAGGTATGTACATTGGTGAAAGTTTTGATTGAGATTATTGAGGATAAGGTAGATATGGTTGTGGGTGAATTTCATAATCTTTTGATGAGATCTAATGAGATATTTGAGGAATGTCTTGAACTATTAAGGAGGATAATGAGATTGCTAATATTGAAGAGGTTGATAATGCTAAAGTTGGAATCGAGATTCCTTTGGCTAAATCTGATAATCTTATTGGCATGGTTGTTGCATTTGATACTGATTACAGTAGGGGTGTTACTATTGATGAGATTAATGAGTATGGGAATGCTTGTGATAATACTCTTAGTTGTGATTATGTGAATGGTGTTGATGGAGAGTTACAGACTTACTTATTTCAGTTGAGTGATGATTTTTTGTAGAGAGGGTGTGAGAGAGAAGACACATGGTTCTTTGTTGATGTTGATACTAATCAGACTATTGTTGTGGAAGAGTATGTTGTCTCTTGTGTTGCAGTGCATTTTTGGAGAGAGGGATTGTATTTCCTTAACAAAGATGAGTACTTGAGCATGAGGATGGATATGATGAGAGTGAGGATGAAAATAGAGTTGATGGTGATGAAGAAGGATGAATGGTTGAAGGATAAAGGTGGTGGATTCAGTGGAATTATTGAATTCATTATTGTGGATAGACTGATGACAAATCATTTTTAGATGTGTGATGAGTATCAGCATGAGTGGTTGAGGCTAATAAGTGGGTTTGAGAAGAAGAATGCAGATCTTGTGTTTAGGTTTGTTGCTGATATGTTTTGTTCTTTCTATAAATTTGTTGGATGGTTTGTTTCAGTGCCAAATATGTGGAGATTAGATCAGACAAGAATGTTATTTTGTGTGTGTTGGTTCATATTCTTAACCATGAGGGTTGGAAAGCATAAGGTCAAAATGAAATATTTTATCCAGTTGTAGATTTCTTCTACAACAGCAAAGTGAGAGGCTCACTTTTTATTAACCCCAAGTGTCTGATGCAGGAGAATCTTGGGATCTTGGCAATCACGCATCAACCAAAAAGGTTTCCCTTCTTGTTTTTTTCTATTCCTTTCCAATTGGACAGTTCTAGTTTTTTGATTTGCGGTTGTTGTGTGATTGTTCTTTTGTGTTGTGGTCATGGCAATGTGTTCTTGGCTTCATCCTAGAGCGTATCCTATGATCGCACCTCATTTGGTTTCATCACGTGTACGTTATGGAAGATTATTTGTGTGTGTGTCTTGTTCTTCATCTCCTAGTTGGTTGTTGTATTTTTTGATTGTTTCCTGATCCTCCGGTTGGTTTCTCCGTATGCGATCATGCTAGCTCATTATTATGTTTGGGGCTAACATTTTTTTGTGATAGCATCTCTTAATTCTTTATTGGAGGTTTCTCCTAAAGATTCAAGTCCTAACCTATTTGTTTTAATACATTTTCTCATTTATTGGAGAATGTAATCTTTTCTAGGCCGACTAGATGTTGTGATGGCTTTGTAAGCTTATGCACTTGTTCCTAAGGAACAGGGTGATCTCATAAGATTAGTTGGCTTAGCTTGGGTGGGATTGTGAGGGTTTTTGAGTGTAATGAGGCTTGTGTGCTTGGCATGTGAAACAACATGTTGTAGATCTGTTGTAAATATTAAGGATGATAATATGGTCTACAAGTATTTTTTTTTATTCACATCTGAGTTGTTTGTGGACTGTTGTTGTGTGTTTCCATTGTGTTGACTCTTGTTGCATGGTTGGACTGTCTCCATTGGGGAAACTCTTTCCATGACTTTTTCATATTCTCAATCATCATGTGATCATAATAATTATTTAAATATGTAACTAAAGTCATCCACAAAAACCAAAATAATCATTCATGGTCGAGTATAATCATCAATGTCTATATGAAATTCATAATAAGTGTTCCATCACAAATCATAGCATCTTAAAGGGAAAGATTTGATCTTATAACAAAATGACCAAAATATCGATGGAACATTTGAAGCCTATAGGATGGATATCACATATTACATGCACAAAATGCATGCCCATGATTATCCACATAAGAACATGTGCACCATAGATAACATCTAAATTGAATATACTATATTGACATCTCTAACCCACCATGTAACCAATATCATTAAAATTTTGAAGTGATCATATTTGAGTACACACAAGCCTTATTTTTTATCTAGATGTTAAGATTTAATGTTCCATCATGAACTAACATCAATACATGAGAAGGTTTTGATAACATAGTAAAATGATTCAACAATAGTGAGAAAGTCTCTCTTTCTCTAAGAGGTGGATTCCATAAATGATATCATCAACCATATTCTGGATACCCATACAAGAATACCTATGTGTCATGGATGTTTTTAAAAAAATGTCATGCCCAAAAGTTGGGCAAAAACACACGAACAAAAAATTTTATTAACGCACGAAAATGGGATACTAAAACAACATAAGGGTAACAAGTGCACGCAAAACGGTGCAAGGGTAAATGATAACCAGAATAGGTCACAAGGGGAGGAATAGCTTTCACAGCTATCCTAAGCGATGTCTAAAGTTCCAAACTGGAATTGCACGCAAATCGAGGTAGTTGACCAAAAGTTAATTAGAGTTTGACCAAAAGTCAACTATACTCTGAAATAAGGGAATGGTACAAGCTAGGGTTCACGAGACCCTATGGAAGACTCACGCATGCAAATCGAGATAGTTTGACTAAAAGTCAACTAGGGTTGACCAATAGTCAAACTTCCTTAAAATACGTGAAGGAGGGTCACTAGAGTCTACTAAGCACTGAGGAAGTGTCACTAGGGTCCACAAGTGCTAAGGAAGTCAAAGGTGCGCAAAACAAGATAGTTGACCAAAAGTCAACCCATGTTGACCAAAAAGTCAACTATCTCCGAAAGGCACGAAACTGAATCCCTAGGGTCCAGAGGCCGTAAGGAGTACCGGGTTCCAGTATCGAGACCAACGTACAAGGTCTTGACCACGGTCAACTGCAAGTCAACCGTGCATGAAACGGTCAAGGGTAGGGATAATGCCCTTGAAATACGTATATCACGAAGTTTGAAGGGGTTGGAAATGACCCCCAAATCTATAGAACGTTAACTAGTTAAAATTTTAACTGAATAATTTAATTGGGTAATTAACGTCTAAAACTTATATTCATAAATCTATGATCAACATCCCTATCAAAAGAAAATTAAACCCTAACATCTAATCTAATAAACATACGATAATTAAATTAAATTGATAACAAAACAAATCTCGTAATTTAAACTAATTTAATCTTAAAGAAATTCTTTTTTTTTTTAAATTCTAAATACATATATTAGAGAATTATAAAGAGACTAGAATTTAGTAAATATACGGAAAAATCTTTTAACTTTTAAAAAGAAAGCATATCTTAAAAATAAATCTAACTTCTAAATGTTAAATCTAATAAAATTCTTTTTTAAATACCTTAATGTCTAAAATGAATTCAAAATATCTAAATTATCCATTTAAGATTAATCAATTCATATATAAACAAATCTAAAATACAAAACTAAATTTAATAAACCCTAGCTAGCAATTAAATCAATTAATTTTATAATAAAAAATAACATCCTAAACTGAAATCATAAAAAACAACAAAATGAAAACCTAATAACTAAGGGCCCGTTTGGACGCAGGCATACGGAATGCCGGATATAGTCAATTCAAGAATATGCTGCAATTCTAGAATATCATATCCTCAAAATGATATCCGGAATATGTGTTCGACCCGTTTGGACGCACCTAGAATATGACCGAGAAGATGTATTTTCCGCGTTTGGGTGCCACATTTTGGAATTGGAATATGCACTGAATGAGAATTTGTTTTTAATTTCTTTATAACAATTTGTGATTTTTTCAAATGTTATGATGCTTTTCACATTTTGTTCGTGTTTTTGAATATTTATTTTATTTTTGCAATAAAATAATATTATAATATTTTATTTTGTTTTTGACGCAGGCATATTTTATTTTTG
>MU224217.1:4932184-4954638 GCA_018584345.1 Thuja plicata
TGCTTGAATTGCACTTGAAAATCCTTCTCAATTGCATAATGATGCTTAGAGAAAATGAGAGGAGAAAGCTCCCTTTTATATGAAACTAGGGCACAATCTTCTAAGGAGGCCTACATAGGATAATTAATTCACCATTTAAGCCTTTACCCCTAGGAGAGGACCTATATTAAATATAATTTAGGAATCAACTGATTCGGAACCCGAAACAGCCAACCTAGAAGCGGGAATAAACTTTTTGTGAAGACCGACATCCTGAAAACCGAAAGTTCCCAGGATTTGGACCCTGGAACAGGGTCAAGGTCGGCCCTATCCTAGGATAGGGCTGAGGTTGACCCTATCCTAGGGTAGGGCTGAGGTCGACCCTATCCTAGGAGGTCGACCCTGTCCCCAGATCCCAGGATCACAGGTCAGAGACCCAAAGTGTAGATTTTAGGCCAGGAAATGGAGGTTAGAAAGGCAGGTCAGGGGGAAAGCCATGTCAAGATTAGGAACCCATTTAGAGGCACTTTTCATGACCCCAAGCCACTCACTCGGAAGGATAAACCAGTCTCCTATGGAAGTGCTTCCATTTTTTGACTATACACTTGGAAGAAAAGTTGATGTCCAACTGGCTAACTCAAAACTCAATGCTAAGATTTTGAATCTTCATCATAGTGGTCATGTACATGATGAGCACGTCATACCCAAAAAGAAATCTAAATAAGAAAATACTAATCATCATTACTACTATTTATGGTTAATATCTCCTCCTACCAAATAAGGCATTGGGTAGACTTTGAAAGCACATTAACAACAAGCCAGCACCTCGAGCTATCCACCAGCAGACCAACAACAACCATAGAATTAGTAACAACATTACCTTCCCTGAAGGTATGCCAAATTTTGAAATCCTCAAGGTTATCTATAAGTCCTCTTATATCCTTAATAATCCCTTCAATGTGCCAACCAATACAGATTTGGCAATTGATGACATCAATGATGAATTTTGAATCCCCTTCTATCTCAAGATGTCTAGAGCTAGTAAAAATAGCATATTTAAGACCCCAAAAGAGGGCCATCTCCTCGGCTTCATTGACAATGTGTTTGGAGAGAGGACCAACAAAGGAAACACGAAGCTAAACCAAATGGTTCCTGATGATACCCCCACCCGCCTGAGCCAAACAATTAGCAGCACCATCAAAATTTAGTTTATCCCAGTTTGGCTTAGGAGGGATCCATTTGGTAGCATGTTTCACCCTAATCTTAGATTTTTCAAAGAGTTTGAACCCCACTGAGAGATCCTAGTTCCTATAAATAAATATTTCAGTAGGGAGAGGGGGAGAGGCAAGACTCTTCCATCTAGATATAAGCATATTCTATCAAAGAAGCTTAAGATCACAATGGAGAGTAGTCTTGTGGATAACTCCAACCTCCCTAAAAATTTTGTTGTTCCTTTCCTTCCAGATACTCCAACAAACATGGGGGGATTTTACTCCAAAGGAGCTGAAGAAGGGGGTATTTGTATGGGGAGTGTCAATCTAAAACTAATTGTTGAATATCATGGTAAGAAACCCAAGACCAATTTAGTTTTTCACAGACCTCTCACCAAATATGAGAAGCATAATCACAATGGAGAAAAAGGTGGTTAATAGTTTCCTCCTCCTTCTCACAAAGGATACAATGATAAGATAAGAGTCCTGAAGAAGCAGCAAGTAGGATGAATTGACAGTAAATTGACCATATTAAGAAGGGGACCAATAACACTATTCACATCACCAAAAATGAGAATTTGGTCTTCTGTAGAACATCCATCAGCTCCTGAGAAATGTTACTCTTTTTAGTTACTCGTGACTTAAAAAAGAAATTTGAGACTTGAGGCCTCAATTTTGACAATCGCAATCCCAGATGAAAGCCAAGAATGCATTCATTTTTTTAAAAGCACTTGCTAATAGAGTATTGGATACCTGTTGTGGTTTCCTCATTTATCTTCTCCTTTTTAGACTTCATCCTCTCTTTACTTTGAGTGTGATTTTCTTTCATTTATGACATTGTGAATGAGCAGTTAAATTTTTTTAGTTAAACTTGAGTCATCTTCCTCATTTTATCCTTAAATTATGATACATCATATCCACATTATCAATCATTAGGAACCATTTTTGCAAGGAAAATCCTAATTAGTAAAATTTTGAATATGTGAATTCTCTAAGAATCTAAACCAAGGTTGAACTCTCTTGTTGTTGTTTCCATCTTTTGCCTTTGTTTAACCACTGTGCCTTTCTCCCCAAATATTTAAAGGGGCAAGAAGAACCCCCTTCTCAAGCTATTGAACCTCCCAAAAGTTCCATAATTTAAATGGGAGATGAACCATTCAAATATTTTCTCTGTTAAACCAAACACCAAATTTCGTTCCTCCAAGTAAAGCCCTTATCTGGCTATCTTGATTATGGAATCCATTTCTGTAAAAAAAGATAGAGAAGAACTGGGAAATCTAGAGGAAAGGCATTCAACGACTTTTTTCCCTATCTTGTCATGACAATGGAACATTCTAAGGATAGTCCTTTGAAGTGCACAAATTGAAGCCAAGATGTGAAGAAAGTTTTCCAATGGAACAAAGAAAGGGTTTACAAATTTCAGTTGTCAATCACTCCTGCCAGTGACTAAATCAATTTTATGATTTTCACAAGGACCAAAGGAAGACTGTAAAATCTGGTTTATATAGGGATTATTTCCACCTCCAAATTTAAAAAGAGTTTATGTGGAAAAAAATTGAGCTCAACTTTGTCAAAGAACATTGGGCCATTATATCTTGTAAAAATGTGATTCTCTCTTCTTGAAACTAAATTTGAAAGAGACCATTTGAGAGAAACAACAAACAAGGACAAACAATGCTATGCCAAGTACTTTCCACCCATTGATAAATCCTATAAATCTGTGGTTATCTTCCTAGTGGTCCACAAGATATCTAGAGTCAAGTCCTTTGAATTTTGATTCGTACTAGATCTTCAGAAAGGCATCACATGCTAAAATTCTCTGCTAGACCACCCGAATGTCTCCAGATATAGTGCCACCAGCTTCGCGTGTTCTAAAATATTTTTAACAATACCCTCTTTAAAAGAAATATTGGCAAGTGGAATAATATTATCCTTCTGACGTGTTTCATATTTTACTACAATTTCAAAATTGCAACTGAATCAAAGAACAATTTAATAAGAAAAGAAGACTCAATAATATTATCTTTTGTGATTTGAAACACAAAATTCATTGCAACAGTGAAATGGACTAGACAAATTTTGCAGTCCAATTAAATTATGCCCTTGACCCTAGGTCTTGGTTTTGATGATTTACTCTATTTTGTGACTATGTATAGCCTATCATAATGGTGCACTGAGCCCTTTGAAAGACACTAGATCTCTTTCATGCTATAAGATGTGTTTTCTTGCCAATTTCTATGAATGAAAAGTTGATCTTTAGGGGTGCATATTGTTAGTCTTTTCTTGCAAGGAGAATCCCATTTGCACTTCTAGAGGACATTCGTGGGAGATTTGTGAAGACATATGGAGGAGTTGTTCATATGGTTCTTGCTTATGATATGAATTATGAATTTTGGAACAATCATGAATTTTTAGGAGTTGTCATAAATATTTCCAAAATATAATTTTTTCAATAATAAGTTTTGTTTCAAATATTTATACTAAATATATTATTTCTATTAATTTGTTGATATACTTAAATTATCTATATTTTTTATTGCAATTTTATAAAAGAGAAAAACTTATATTAAGAATAACAATTATACTTGTGTTTAGATTTTTATCTTTTTATGACTATTAAAGAAAAATATTTATGTGTCAAAATTTTATTTTTCAGAATTATAAATATAATATAATTATAATATTATGAAGTATTTTAGTCAATACAACTTATAATATTCTTGTTTCATTTCAACATCTATGTGACATATTATAAAAAAAAAAATTATTATACCTTAATTAATATTGTTTGATATTTATGTAATTTATGAATATTTAAATAAATAGATTCACTTTTTCCACCTTCCCCACTCCTACCATCCATAAGAAATTTAAAATATGCCAATCACATTATACTTTATTATGATTCATCGTAGTTATATTTTCTTGATGTCAAATCATTCTCTAATCTACTTTTAAATCATTATGTAGACTTATATATCAACTACACACCTAATACTTAAAATAAAGGGTACTTGTCATTATAGTGGCTAAGTACTTGCCTTAATTAGTAGTTGTAATAAACAGTTCACATTGTTCGGTTGTGAGAACGTTCGATTGGTGGGTGTCAAAATTATATGTTTTTTCATAAAATTATAGTTGTATTGTATTTTTTTGTAATTAAAAAACTTAAAACAATTTTCAATTGTAAATAGTTTCAATTGCTACGGATAAATCAAGGTTAAGGTGTAATATTGTTTCTTTATTATCAACTGTAATTGAAATGGAAATGTAATGACTATATTGGTAACAATAATTGCAATTTTAATGACAATATTTATAATTCAAAGTGTATAGTTAATGTACGGGTCGTCATAATTGTAAGTTATATTTTTTTATTAGTTCTATGTAAGCATTGTTGAAAATTGTTTATCTATTTACAATATAAAATTTGTATTGTATAAATTGATGGTTAAGAATTATTTTTAGACTTGAATTATTTAGTTTAACTATGTAAAATGAAAGATGTTAAAATTTAACCTTAAAAGTAAAAGCAAAGCTTAGGTGACAGTGATTGTTGGATGAGTGTTTCTCTACGCTTACTTTAAATCCATGTTTTGGACATAATTTGTAATTTGTACCTAATCCTTAGTGTAGGTGTACTATGGTAGAAAATTTGAAATGAGTTTCAATTTAGACAAACTAGGCTCATAAAACTGAAATAAGCAACATACGGAGAATTTAAATGTATGCATTTACTAATTAAAATTGGATCAACAGTTGGTCAGCTCAAAAGACAAACTCTAAAATGACAAAAATATTACCTCTTCTTAACAATTTGTATTAAGAGAAAGCTATTAAAATATGTAAAATAAAATATAGAGAACTCTAGCTGGGCTGGCCAACTCTTTTTCTTACAATTGGTCTCAACCTAACATGAAAGTCACTGTTAAGATCATTCATGCAAGGTTTGCCCAGTTTCTTTTCTACCCAATTCTTCTATTTTTTGTTTTAAAGGATGCTATATATTGCAATTTTAGCTATAGATAATTCAATTTACCCTCGTAATTCCATATATATTGGGTGCAAAAAACATCTAAATTGCATCCCGTTTGATTTTTAATGGATTCATTTGAAAATTGTTGTATTAAAATTGAGAAGCCAAAGAGCCTTCATGCCCGTGAATAAGAGGGAAATCTTAAGTTGAGAATTACTAGAAAATTTTCAATTTTAGGGTTTGCTGAGAACTCTAAAAGAAGAGAAATGTGGTTGAATCGGTTCTTTTTAAAATTGATTAGTCGCTTAAAGAGGAAAATTCTCTTTCATAGGTCCTACAAAGCTTTTTGACCGAAATATCCAGGTTAAATTTTCCAGTTTTCTATGACTTTTTATATATGCTCTATGTAGAAATTTGGCGATTCTGGTTAAACATGTCGATATTGAAGCATTGGTTAATCATTTAAAGGCTCTTCTGGGAAAAAATATTCAATTCCAAAAATTAACCAATAGGTCCCTAGGCATATATGAAAGCTAAATAAGATCTTTTTCAAGCAATCCTAAAATTTTTGTTCAAAAAATGATAGAAAAAAATGTTATCCTCACCAATTTGTGTAATGGTTTCTGCCCTTCATTATTTCTCTCCAATCAAAAGATGTAATCCACATATGTAGATATGCAAAAAAATTACAACGTAGGGCGCCCATTAAAAGGTTAAACTGAATGTGGGCGTTTATCTGTATTTACACTATCATTAACAGTAGGATTTTTTATGTCAGAAAAATCAAAACCCTTTGTGTATTCAGAAAGAGGCGAGGCAAATTACACTATGCTTCTAAAATCATACAAATATAGCATTTTACAAAAGAATATGTAGAAAACTAAAAGAAAGAAATTTTGAGAAAAAAAAAATGCACAATAGTAACGCTTACACTTTTAATTTGCAGAGGTTGGTTACTGTCGACAAGAAATGAAGTGTGAATGAAGCCCAATGTAGCATAAATACAGAAACAGAAAGCGCAAAATTAGGGGATAGCAAATCTTTAAGAGGAGTGGGAAGCAACAACTAGACCCATTATCCTATAAAACAGCAGGAGAAAACTCCGATCGCGTTCACATTCAAAAAAACAGTGTATAAGACCCCAAAGAAATTATCCAATGAACGTGAAGAAAAATAATTTTTTGGATTTATAAACTTAAAAAATATCCATATACACTTAGGACAAGAAAGAAAATTTTACAAATATAAAAAATACTTGTTTACAATTGATTCAAGTAAATTTTTTTAACAATTAATTAAGCAAGTTTTATTGTATACACTAATATTTACTAAGGGCAAGTACCAATAAGACAAGTACTAACCACTAGATAACACTAGTTAAACTATTATTCTAAGTGGTAAAATTAAAAACTCAAATAAATAAATTTATAAAAAGCATATATGAAACTTATTACAAAACTAGGTTTACTGACTGTATTCTCGCACCAGTGTTGATCATGGATATAAACAATGTTAGCCAATCGCTTTGGAGCTCGATTGGGCATCACCAGAAGCTTTTTCAGGTACCCCCACAGATACGACAATCTCAATTTATTTATGGTCATTATTATGTTTATTAACGAGCGATTCAAAAGCTTTTCATTGTTATTAACAACGAGTAGCGAATGATTCGAAGTAGTTTGCATCTCTTTATTGATTTGATTCTATCCAAACTCCAAAACAATCACATTGAATCGCTCGTTGTTTATTGATTGAACAAGTTGCTACACTCCAAATTAACTGAGCAGCGATGTAAAACTGAGAATGATGTAATGAATAAAATGGCTTTTATCTAATCTCCAAAAGAATCACATTCAACCGCTTCGACTATTAGTAGTAACATCACATTCACAATTTCTCACAGAAATGATTGATTGCAATTGTTGTTATTTGTGTGAGTGAGTTATTCTGTGGATGTGTGTGTGCTCTTGATATTGCTCATGGCGACTTCTTGGATTTTGGAGCGGTTGATGTAAATGGGCAATGCTCAGTTTGCTCAGTTCTAGCAAAAGCAGAAGACATTATGAAAAGTAACCTGCAGTACGAAATCCTTAGTAAAGGGTGTCATCCCAGCATTGAGAGGAGCATATTTAGTTATCATGTGGAATCCTTCACATGCCCTCTGCCACACTGCTTAGTAGCGAAATTCTTCTCCAGTAAACTGAACTCCCACCCAGTTTGCAAACATTCCGAGCAAGACACCACCTCCTCATACCTCCTCATACACTCTGTCTGGAACCTCTTTCTCTTTTCTTATTGTTTTTTTAGACTACAGGAATCTGGATATAGCACTTCTTTTAAACTGTGAACGTGACTGGTGATGCTGGCACAACATGTCCTCCGTACCACAGGTAGCTCTTGTTAATTGAACTAGACTAGATTTCATGACTTCGTATGTTGGGGAGACTAGACTTCATGACTTTGTGCTTTACCACAGGTAGTTCTAGCCAATTGAACTAGGCACCCAACCCTTCTCTTCATTTATTGTTATCTCTTCTATTTTCCATGAATTTTCTTTCCCCTTCAGGTTGCAGGGGCCTCACTCTGGAACAGAGTACCCAACCCATTTTCTCGTTTACTCTTCTTGTGACGAACTCTGATAGATGTCAAGTTCAACACATATCCATCTGATCTGTAAGGCCTGTACAGAGTCAACTTAGTGATCCCAAGTACAAAATCAGCAAATTCCTATGTTTTACCTCTCTTTTGGGGAGCTAAAACTTCCTCTGTAAATGTCTATGGATGAAACTTCTGAGACCAAAATGATCCTCCATCAAATGAAATGGGTACTCCTTCCTTGCCCTGTATAGCATCTCCACTCACACCCCCAACAACAGAGTCATGCAAATCCAATGCATGAGACCCAACATAATCTTCCTTGCTTCTTCTTCTACTCAAGGCCAATCTTAATATTAACTCCAAAATAGTAGTAAACACCTTGGCTCCAAGAAGGCACGGGAGGACAAGTACAAATAACTGGAATGTAGATAGACTGGACAAGGAAACAGTTGCTAGACTAGGACCAGTCAGTGCAGAAAATGAATTGACAAACAATGATTAAGTGTGGTATGATAAAATTTCTTCAACTTTTTCAATAAAATTTTGACAAACAATGATTATGTGCATTAATTTGTATATTATATTTTAATTTATTTATAAGAAATTAATTTTAAACTATACTTTTGTATTTAATTTTATTTTTAAATTTTCCAGTAATTTATTGAAAATAAATCGATTTATTTAATATTTTTTGAAGGAAAAAGAAATGAATTTATTAAGGATAATTATAAAATTGAATTATTTATTTTTCATAACATTGGATTAGGAGGTGCTTGAGGGTGCTCCCCTATGGAGTCTAAGAAAAGAAGCTCTTTGATGCTCCTCATTGCAAGACTAAATACAGTGGAGGTGATATCTATAAGAGGCACACATTAATCTACCATTGAGAAGGTCTCAAAAACACACATAAATCATATATTTAGAGAAAATTGTGTCATATAAAGTTAAAACTTATATATGGCCCTACTCTATGCTAGGAATGAACTAATACCTTATATCGCACATTTGATCTAGTGATTGTAAAAGCTTTCTAAGAAGTAATATGCACATGCCATTTAAAAGGTTTTCTTAGCTCAGAATTTCTTTTGGACCATTAAATTGTTATGTAGAGTAAAACAAAAATAGCACACACAGTTTATTGTAATAATAAGAGAGGAAATAGTGGGAAATGAATAATTTATTCATTTACATAATTCAAAGATGAAAGAAATCTTAAAGATTATGTAATCTGAGGTGATTTATTTTGACATGTATAATTTTTGTAGGTATTATATGAAATGATGTAAATGCCCCCAGATTATATTTTTCTTATAGAGGTCAATCTACTCAGCTCCAAGGATTATGTTCTTGCATTGTGATCGTATGATAAATAATGAAATCAATGTAACATAAGCAAATATTCAAAAACTAGTTATATAAAAATAATACATCATAGATATCATTCTCAAGATAGATAATGAAGTAGATAAATGTTTTCATAGCTATCATTAAACTATAGCTATCATAATTTATGAAGATAATCTCAATTTTTTATTTGTGTAAACATAGAAAAGTAGTTTTTACTTATCAACTTTGTGCTACCTATATTCTTTGTAATCGTAGTATTCAAGAATTCATATGCCTAGGTTAATAAATGCCATAATAAAAATGAGAGAGGAGAATAGAAGTGATTTACATTACAACACAATATTGACAAGTCATGTTTAATAGTCTTGTTGTCATTGCATAATTTTGAGGTTTGTCTATATGTTGGCCTCCACGTTTGGACCACAACGCACCTCTTTAAAACCTAATTATACATGTGTGTATTTTAGTTGAGAAATCCTACAAAATTCTAATTTCAAAATGAAATGCTCTAAAAATAGGTGAGAATTTATATTAATGAAAAATATCACTATGAAAAAAGGAAAGATTTAAATAGTAATGGAGAATTTGATCTAGATGTGTAAAATATGTATTATAAATTTTATGTTATTAGGCTCAAATCACATTGTTTACTATGGAAAAATTATTGAATTTAGAAGTTCAATAACATCATTACTAGTTGATTTAAATTTAATGCTAAATTATTTTTTTGTAAAAATATAATGATTACTTGTCCTATAATATCTCATATTCACTACACATTAAGGATTGTATATGAAATATTTACTAATTCATAAACATTAAATGCTTAATAAATGTGTTATGCAGCTATTTAATTTTACCTTAGAAAAAGAGGCAATTCTAAATACTACTACTAATAGAAGTATAGTTAGTTCAATTTCTCTACTAAGTAGTAATATGGAAGGGACATTTAAAATATTGGTGAAATTAGAGGAAGTAAATTTAATCATATATTTATCACTACTAGGACATGGATGGTCAAATTCAATATTTTGTATTTCCAAGTGTTCATGTGTGTGATCCCTTTTTCCAATCTTAGTTGTCATTCTATCTTCCAATCCATGCCACTATCAAAACTACTAGTATAGTAGAGATGATTCAACCATTTTAGTTTGGCTAACAAATCATGCATAGACACAGTATAGATTTGACAAGAAAAAAATATTGGAACCACTAAGAGACTTGTATTTCCTTTATGTATCCCCTACATACTACCATTGTAGTCTAAATTCAATTCCCACCTTTAACCAAACTCTTTGATAACATTCTTAGGGATTTTACCTTATCTTTCTCTTCATATAAATTTTCACTATTCCTATCAATCTAGTGATAACTACATTTAAGATGCTACTCAATTTTTTCTATCAACCTTTTTCAACCAAGGGCTATACTTGTAAAATGTTTTTATTATTCTTTCACAAGATCAAGTGAATGGAGATAAATATGAACTAAATTTCCATGGTTTGTCTCTTAACTTTTAACCTCATTGATTGAATCTCATTATACCCATATTTATTTTGTGTCGATTATATCTTACAAATCAATAGTCAATCATTTTCTCATATAATTCCCAAAAATAAATATCCTTATTAATAGAACTATTCCTATGAAAACTAACATTTGGCTTCCTTCTTATCCAAATTCTTATATAATTGAATAATATTCATGTCTATTATGTTTACCCTCACTATGTAGCATTTGTATCTTACCTTTTGGGGGCTCATTATCGTTCATGGTAACACAATTTTATGTGCAACCATACTTGAGTAGAAACATAATAGCCTATGGTGTAATTACTCTTACCTATACATTGATGGGCAGGAATACTTTAGAAACATGTATCCTTAATAGGAATCCCTTTAGCCTTTGTTGAAGACATATATTTTATAAATATCCCATCCTTGGATGGAATTGTACGTCCTTTATGAGGATTTTCCCCTTACTTGAAGATAAGGACCTATTCCTTGCTTGAAAGTGTATATATTTAATGATGGTCTCTCCTTGAAGTAGAAAATGTGCATCCTTCATCAAGAATCCCCTCTCCCAACTCTTGGGAACTGTGTATTCTTGGTTAAGACCTTCATCCCCTCTACGTCTTAAAAATCCATCATTGCTTGAGTATCATATTTCTTGGTGGAGGTAGATATCATTAGATAGGGATCATTCCTCTCCATATTTTCTTTTTTAAAGCTTGGTATCCTTGATAAGGACCCATTTAGGATGTTTGTAAATATATCCTTCACAATGATCTCTTCCTTTCTTGGAGGCCTCTAGCCTTTGAATGGGTCTCTTCCTAGTCTGGACACATTAATTCTTAAAAAGGATATCAACATAGAAATATGATGACATAATAAGGGATCATAGAAGTTTATACTTTCATTTCAATGTTAAGCTTGACTTATGTTAGTTTTTCACTTCAATGTTAAGCTTGGCTTATGTTAGAATAGATAAACGTGTCATTTTAATAGCACTTAAGAGAAAAAAAATAGAAATATCCTTATTTATAGAACTATTCCTACAAAAAATAAATGTATTCAATTTCTTTTTTTATCTAAATTCTTAAATTTAATTGAATAATATTTATGTCTATTAAATGTTTCTCCTCACTATGTGACATTTGTAGCTTACCTTTTGGGGGATCATTACCACTCATGGAAACACAATTTCATGTGCAATCATACTTGAGTAGACACGTAACAGTCTATGATGTAATTACTCTTGCCTATACATTGATGGGCAAGAATACTTTAGAAACATGTATCCTTAATAAGAATCCCTTTATCCTTTGTTGGAGACATATCTTTTATAAATATCCCTTCCCTGGATGGAATTGTAAGTACTTTATGAGGATTTCCTTCTTACTTGAAGATATGCATCCTTAATAAGGACATATTCCTTGCTTGAAAGTGCATATATTTAATTATGGTCTCTACTTGAAGTAGACAATGTGCATTCTTCATCAAGAATCCCCTCTTCTAGATCTTGGGAAGGTGTGTATTCTTGGTGAAGATCTCCATTCCCCCTAAGTCTTTAAATCCATCATTGGTTGAGTATCTCCTTACTTTGTGGAGCTATATATCATTAGACAAGGATCCTCCCTCTCCATATTTTCTTTTTTGTAGCTAGGTATCCTTGATAAGAACCCATATTTTAGGTTGTTTGTAAATATATCATTCACAATGATCTCTTCCTTTTGTAGAGGCATCTATCCTTTAAATGGATGTCTTCCTAGTCTAGACACATGAATTCTTATAAAGGATATCAACATAGAAATATGTTGACATATTAAGTGATCATAGAAGTCTCATTGTTTCTTAGTGTGTTCATTAAACCACATCCTGAGTGGTAGTTTTTTGTTGCATAATGCCCCATAAGGTGCGGTTATCAATCTATCTCTATAAATTTTCTAGCATATGACGTTTTGTTTGATCATCTAGTATAGTGTATATTACTAGTTTGAAACTTGTTTTTACTCCCTAAGATATTGCTAATCTATAAACGATCTAGCTATTTTCTCATATCCTACATGCTATTATATCCTGATGTTGGATCACAGAGTGTGATCCAAAATGTTGATGTTAAAAACACATACATAATCAAATTTAGAAGTTCATGTACCAAATAACACAACTTATAGCTAGTGGAATCTACATGACTCATCTTGATCCTAGCGCAACAAAAATTGCTAGCTTGATCATTTATTGAACATGTTTACACTCACTAACGAATTGTTAGTTTGATACCTTTTTTTTTACACTCCCTGAGGTGTTGATTATCGGGAATAGTGTGTCTAGCTAGTGTGCTTCTTTGTTACAATACAAATATCACACAAAATAAGAACAAAAAATGTTGGGTAATAAAATCCATGCTTTCTATGTATCACCAAAAATAACAATACTTATTAGAACATATAATCCATGTTGTATATATTAACCACCCAACATAACACAAATTGTTGGACAATGGATTTTATGGGATGTCCATAGACCCCTAGTATAACACAACTTGCTAGTTGGTAGACCATGGAATCTCATTTCAATGGTGTTCTCATGTCTCTTTCTATAATTCCACTTATACCTTTGCAATAGAATTCTAAGGAATATACTTAGTATTTAAGACAATCTTTTATGTCGAGGTCTCTTCAACTAGTTGATACAAAGCCTTTGTTTTTACACTAACATTTTTTGTGTTCTTTTATTTTATCTCATCCCCCTTGTGTGTTTTTTCTTGTCTTTTTTTCTTTGTTTTTTTTTGTGTTTTTCTTTGTTAGTGTATGCTAATTTTGGATGTTCTTAATGAGTTGATAAGATCCTAAGCTTGGGGTGTTGATTCTCTAAACCTGGTGTCATGATATCTCTAGTATTTCTTTCTCTTGGTTGATTTCTCTTCCTTTACTATGATTATGAGAGTAAGATTAAGCTCACACTAAAGTGGGGGCTAAATGTAGTGTTGTATATTTTATCTCTTTACAATTCTACATTGTACTTAACACCTACTTTAGTGTGATTTTATCTAGATCATTTTAAGCCTATTTAGACTATTCTACCTATAGACATTAAATTTTATCCTTATGAATTTATTTAAATTCACTATAGCCTTAAGTCATTAATTAATTAAATTTTTATTTAATTATTTCCCCTTTGCCTAATAATGTAATTAATTAATTATGTTATTTAACCCCTGCTTCTAATATAATTAATTGCATTAATTAATTATATTTTCTATCCTAACCAATGTAATATATTTTAAAAAGTTTATTACACCCCCCCTCTTAGCCTCTATTAAAAAAATTCCACAATTATTTAAATAGGACATCTTAGCCTAATCCCATGATTTAATTGATTTATAATTAATTAAATCTAAATCCTACCTAAATCCCTAGCCCATAGCCCAATCATGACACCCCTAGACCTTCCCCCTAATTGATCATGGACTAACCTTAATTAATTAATCTAATTGTGTGATTCCTACACCAATTAGTATTCCCTCCAAATTTTGATGTGTGTCACACGTGTGATCACATCTTGACATTCAACCACGAACCTTCCTTAAATGCCCACCAAGATTCTTACACATTTTTCTCCCATTTCCTCCTTAAGCGTTACTCACACATGTTTGAGATTTATTGAGCCTCTCACCTCTTCCATTTGTTGTAGTGCCTCCCATGGTTGCATTCCAATCCATATTTATTTTGATCCGAGATACTCTGGTTCTATTATTTTGGTTATTGACATAATGAGATGCTTTCAATGATAGTACCTTATTTTTGGTTTCCAACATCTTAGTTGTTGTAGATGGTTAGTTTATGTTGTTGTTTGCAATTTTTATTATATCTGTATGATGATGCTACAGATGTGACATGATGCCTTATGATGATATTTGGTTTATTTTTCTTTAAGAAATAAATTGATTATTATGTTGATGATGTCTGGTTTCTCTGTAGTATTGTGCCTTATATGTTGTTGGATATTTAAGTAGTTACTTCCATTGATATATGCTCATGTTGTCATGATTATATTTAAATGCATAAATGTTAATGCAATGGTTATTTAAATTAATTAATGTCCACTATTCATTCATGCAATTGATATATATTATGCTTTGTGTGTTTGTACAAAGTGAGACGAAGTCATAGTTACCCTTTTGTGAGGTCCACACAATGGTGTCGTTCTCCTTCATTGTTTGATTAGTATATGTTGTGTTTGGACTATTTTATAGTGAGAAAGTACACTTAATGTCTATGTGTTTCAATGAATAGGTACCAGACACTTTCTACCTAGATTGTATGATTTGAGTGTGACTATATCCTCGACAGTGGCATAGGAGATAATATTACAACCCTTTCATGTTGAGCCAATGTCATCCCTATATGGATGACATATCCTGAGTAGTATATTTTTTCCCTTTGGTACATATTGGTAAATCAGGATTCATTATGCATTTGTGATAGACCAGTGATTGTCTGTGCATTTAAAGGTTCCCATAGTTGTCACGAATGATTTAATTAAATGTTGATTTTTAATGCTTTGAGGAATTTTTAATATTTATTTCTCTTACCAGCTAATTTGTTGTAGGTGGATTACAATTATCTAGAATCTATTTATTTGGTTTTGGGTTTAGTCTATAGTTCGCTTAAAATAATTAAGTGACCTATTTTTAAAAAGTCTCTTTTTAAAAGTGTTATATATGTTGAAAAGTGAGTTATTTGAAAACACTTCTCCTTTGTTGGTTTTCAAAAAAAATTGGATTTTGCTTCAAACTTGATTGGATAAATTTGCTCTTTTGTTCGTTGTGACTAGCTGGGCCGTCAAATCTTGGTGGGTAGCGGATCATTGGAATTGTGTTGTGAATACCTCTGTTTGTGTTGAGCGACTTTTGGATTCAGCGAAGAAATTTATTTATTCCCATTCTTTCAAGTTTCTCCTCCGACTGTGAGGTAGGGCCTTTGATATTTTATTTGTTTCTCAATCGTTTAATATGTTTCTTCTTCTCTTTTTTTTTCATGGGTTGAGAGTTAGTACTCCTCTTCTTTCTTGTAGCTTTCAGATGCACATTTGACTCACTACGAGTAAGTGAGGTTTTCATTATTGGTTATTTTACTATTATGCTGCTCAAATCTCTATGTGCTTAGAAATGATTTTTTATCACGTTTATGTGTTGTTGGGTACCTATGGGAAATCGGGTTTTCATTTTGTACCATTCTGATAAGTTTAATTTTTGAGATATTTTGAGGTCTCCTCATTTGTGTGCCACCTAGTTTTACAGTTTGGTTTGTTTGGTATAATCCAAACATTCAAGTGTGTTGTCCTCTAGTTTTCCAACCATTCTATGGTTTTGATTTGTGTATGTTTGGATTCGTGGATGAATTTGTACTCTTGGCCATGTGTCCAGTCGAGTGTGTCGTGTACTCTTGTGATTTTCTTCCCTTTTGGTGGAATGGTTCTCCATGCTTTATTTTGATCGCATTAAAAATGTATGTTAATGGCGTTTGAGACCACATCACAAGATATTTGTGTATTCCATGAATGTATTACATTGTGACCCATGCCCTTGGTTAAGGCCAATGGATCCATATGCTATTTCTCTTACCTCCCTCTTTGATTGAGGTTTTGGAGCCTTTTATTCATCAGTGTGTTTGACTGGTAGGTGTGGATTAGTGGGATGGAGTGGCTCACCAAGGAAAGCTAGGGGAAAAAGTGGTCCTACGGTATCCCTTGGTTGGGTTATCTTAATAAGTGATAACCTTAAAATGAATGATGAAAAATATAATAATAATAATAAGATTAGTTTTTATCCATCGGTCGTTTGTTTGAGAGACGTGAGCTAAGATAGACGTGAACCATCTGCGGATGTTGATCCAGCATAGTATCAATCATTTTTTTGAGCGATGTTTGTCGGCATAGTGGAGCTTCCTTTACGAGACAAGGATTTCTTGAAGCCACATGGGCTTGTACAAGTCATGTGATGACACTCTATTCTTGAGTCTCGACATCATACCCTGTCTAACTTGAGTAGTGACCTTTTCCTACTCGTATTGTGTTCTTGCATTGGACCTCTGTATCGTCCACTAATTTTATGCATCTGCTTGGCATGAGTGTATCCCTTTTTAGTGTGAGTGATTATTTTGGTTAGTGGTCAAGATACTATCTTTGCAAGCATGTTGGGGTGGGCCTAACGGTTCCATGTGGTAGGGTGGTGTTGCACAATACCACTGTTGGGGACTGGTGTATAGATGATGGATGACTTTGAGTGATGGAGTTCTCAAGTATGATGTTCTATTTTCCATCCCTTCTTGTCATTTTCATGTTTTTATGCTTATACTTGATATAGATTCTTAGTTTGTTTTTATTTTAGCTTATGTCATGATGTTGAGTGTGTATGGATTTGGATCATGCATTCTGGTACTCCCCGGTGTGGAGTTGTACTCATTTTAGTCATGCATTTAATCTAACATACTTGCATTTTTCTATTTTAGACTTGCATAGGAAAGATGTGCATTTGTCCATTTTAGTTGTGCATGTGTTTCTCATGTTCCTATGCATCTAACCTTTTCAGTCTCACATATGTTCAAAATAGTTGTGCATATGTTCAAACTAGCAGTATCGAAACCTGCTTCTGCACAAATATTCAGAGACTGATTTGCCACATTTGTATCAGAGGATTATTCCCTTGTGTTTGTTCTTAATATGATTCCATGATTGGTTTCCCCATGCTTACGAGACCTTTTTCATGTGTTCACTTCCCATTTTTCATTTTAGAATTATGTTGTTACTCCCACTTTGCAATTTACTTTTTATTTAATGAACTTAGTATTGTTTTGCATTGAGGATGAGTTGTCCCCTCAATCAATGAATGTGGACAATTTTCTGAATCATTTTGTGAGGTTCGTGGACTCGTTCTAGACTACCAAGAGGTCACATGAATGTGTTTGTTCATTATTTCTTGTGTTTTCATGTCTTGGAACCCTTGGAAGGTTGTTGAGTCTTCCACTTGTGAACGTTTATGCAATGGTTGTGCTTCTCTTTCAATTTGGTTATTTTATTATGGTTATTAGATGCACTTGTATGGTTTATGCATACCTTTAACTTAAAAATACTAAAATTAAGTGTTTATTTGACCTTATGTTCTGAGGGTTCCTCAATGGGGCATCACATCTGGTATCAAAGCCCATGTTCATATATTGGGATCTCTGTGTTGGGAAAGTGCACAAAAGTGGGGTACCAAAAAGGTGCCAAATTTGTTTTGGGTCCCCCAAAAGTAATAGGGTGTACACCCTATTGGGCGCATGCCCTATGGCTTGGATTTATTGAGCCTAAGTCTTGGGAAATCAAAGCCAAAGGCTGTGCGCTCTATAGCCCATGCACCCTATAGCGTGTGCACCCTATAGTGCGTACACCCTATGTAAACTTCCTAAATTAATATGAAATGGATTGAGAGAGGGACAAAGAGAGTGGTAGGCCCAGCTAGGCCAATTTCAACACCAAGGCCCTACATAAAATGTAATATTTAAGTATAATTTATACTTAATTTAGGGTGAACCCACAATAGTGGGTTACACTTTTTTGCCTGAATGAACACTGAACTCTACATTTTGAAAACACTATCAGATTCGGATGCATATTTCCATTAAACCATTTGAAACCAGAAGATGAATTAAACTAGATTCTTTTAGGATTTTCTTTCTAGATTCTAAATATATTTTTTCATTTTTTTTTGAATTGATTTGAATGGTTTATTTTTTCTCCCACGAAAACTGCTATGTCGCTGAAAATGTCATTTTCAAAGAGTTAAATTGACTTCATAGAACATAAATTTTTTTCTAAAATAGATATCAATGTGCTTCTTTCAAATTTATATTTGTAACAT
Organism: Thuja plicata; assembly: GCA_018584345.1. NCBI lineage: Eukaryota > Viridiplantae > Streptophyta > Pinopsida > Cupressales > Cupressaceae > Thuja > Thuja plicata. The sequence continues at coordinate 4,950,701 of MU224217.1, forward strand.
ACATATGGAGGGAATGCAATTGGTTTGATGATATTATCATGATTATTGCATATTTTATGAATGTTTGAAGTTGAGTAAACCGTAATTTTGACATACCTTGATTACATAGCTTATAACTTATTGTGTATTTTTCGAAATTCAATTTTTTTTTTGATAGAAAGTAGACTCAAAGATGGAGGGAACTGTTATTTTTCAATTTTTTTTCTCTTTTATACTATTTTTCATTGAACATAAAACTTTGAGGTTTATATTTGATAAAAAAACCTACATTCCATGCACCTCAAAAAACACAGGCCTAATTAATTCAAAAATTATCAAATCTATATTAGTTAGAAAGCTCATTCAGAGAAATTGTGTGATGCAAAAGGACGTCTCCTTATTCTTCCATTTGAGCCCTGTGCTTGAGCCCCGAAGCCATGAAAACTTTAGACTTGTGTTAACCTTTGCAAATGACCTCTAATCAGAGACTTTTGATAGAAACTACTTTCGATAGAAAGTAGTTTCCATCCAAACTAATTAGTTTTGATCGAAACTAATTTCTATCAAAATCATTTGACTAAAATTTCCCTTAATCAAGGACTTTCGATAGAAATTACTTTCTGTCGAAAGTCCCTACTTTCTATCGACCCCTTATGACCCCTTAGGACACGTTAGGACCCCTACTATACATCTTAAGGGTCATAAAGGGTCCCAAGGGGTCATAAGGTTTTCTAATACATGTTAACATGTCCTAGGACCCCTTAAGACCCCTTAGGACACTTTAGGACCCCTTATTATACATCTTAGGGGTCATAAAGGGTCCCAAGGGGTCATAAGGTGTTCTAGGACCCCTTAGACTGCCTAAAACCCCATAGGACCCCTTACCATTCATTAGTGTATGGTAAGGGGTCCTAAGGAGTCATAAGGGGTCGAAGGGATCCTAGGACACATTAAACATTAATGTTTCCTAGGACCCCTTAACAACCTTTACGACCTCTAAGATGTAGAGAAAGGGTCCTTGAGGGCCCTAAGGGGTCCTAGGAAACATTATTGTGTCTTAGGACCCCTTAGAACACCTTAAGACCCCTTACCATACATCTTAAGGGTTGTAAAGGGTCATAAGGAGTCATAAGGGGTTCTAGAGCACGTTAATGTGTCATAGGACAACCCCCTATGACCCCTTAACAATCCTTATGATCCCTAATATGTAAACAATGGTGTTCTAGAGGGTCTTGAGGGGTCATACGGGGTTCTAGGACACATTAATGTGTTATATGACCCCTTACCATACATCTTATGGGTCCTAAAGGGTTGCAATGGGTCATAAGGGGTCGTAGGACACATTAATGTGTTTTAGGACCCCTTAAGACCCCTTAACAAGCCTTACAACCCCTAATATGTAAAGAGGGGTCTTCAATGATCCTAAGTGATCATAAGGTGTCCTAGGACCCCTTATGACCCCTTAGGACACATTAGAACCCCTTACAATACATCTTATGTGTCATAAAGGATCCTAAAGGGTAATAAGGGGTTCTAGGAGATGTTAATGTGTCCTATGACCCCTTAAGATCACATACAACCCCTTATTACCCCTTACCATTCCTTAGTGTATGGTAAGGGGTTGTAAGGGGTCTAAGGGTTCCTAGGACACATTAATGTATCCTAAGACCCCTTACAACCCTTACAACCTTGAATATGTAGAGAGAGGGGTCTTCAAGCATCCTAATGGGGCATAAGGGGTCATAGGACACATTAATATGTCCTACGACCCCTTAGGACCCTTTGCCAAACATCTTCAGGGATGTAAGGGGTCATAAGGCTTGCTAGGACACATTATTGTTTCTTAAGACCCCTTACAACCCCTTCTAGGACCCCTTATCATTCATTAGTGTATGTAAAGGGGTCTTAAGGGGTCTAAGGGGTCTAATAACACATTAATGTGTCTTAGGACCCCTTAGATATAGAGAGAGGGGTTCTAAAGGGTCATAAGGGGTCCTAGGACCCCTTAGGACACCTTATGACACCTCACCATACATCTTAGGGGTCCTAAAGGGTCATAAGGGGTTCTAGGACAAACTAATGTTTCCTGGGATCCCTTATGACCCCTTACCATACATTAGTGTGTGGTAAGGGGTGATCAGGAGTCTTAGAGGGTCCTAAGACACAGTAATGTGTCCTAGGACCCGTTAATAACCCTTACAACACCTAATATGTAGAGAGAGGGCTCCTAAAGGGCACTAATAGGTCATAATGGGTTTTATTACATATTAATGTGTCCTAGGACCCCTTACATCTTAGGGGTGCTAAAGGGTTCTTAGGGGTTGTAAGGGGTCCTAGGACACATTAACCTTATGACCCCTTAGGACCAATTACCATACATATTAAGGTCCTAAAAGGTCGTAAGGGGTCATAATGCATCTTATGACAAATTAATGTGTCTTAAGACCCCTTATGACCCCTTACAACATGTTACCATTCATTAGTGTATGGTAAGGTATCCTAAGGGGTCTAAGGGGTCCTAGGAAACATTAATGTGTCATAGGACCCCTTTAAAACCCTTATCACCCCTAAGATGTAGAGAGGGGGGTCTTCAAGGGTCCTAAGGGGTCATAAGGGGGCCTAAGACACATTAATGTGTCCTAAGATCCCTTATGACCCCTTCAGACCACTTACAATACATATTAGGGGTCATAAAGGCTCGTAAGGGGTCATAAGGGGTTCTAGGACATGGTAATGTGTCCTAAGGCCCCTTAAGACCACTTAGAACCCCTAACCATTCATTAGTGTATGGTAAGGATTCCTAACAGGTTGTAAGGGGTTATAGGACACATTAATGTATCTTAGGACACCTTATCAACGCTTACAACCCCGAAGATGTAAATAAAGGGGTCATAGAGGGTTTTAGGACACATTAAGGTTCCTAAGGGGTCATAGAGGGTTTTAGGACACATTAATGTGTCCTAGGACCCATAATGACCCCTTAGGAAACCTTACGGCCCCTTACCATACATATTAGGGGTCCTAAAGTGTCCTAGGGGTTTTAGGATACATTAATGTGTCATAAGACCCCTTAATGCCCCTTACAACCATTTAGGACCCCTTACCATACATTAGTGTATGGTAAGGGGTCAAGGGGTCTTAGGACACATTAATGTGTCATATAACCCCTTATGACCCTTACCATACATCTTAGGGGTCTTAAAGGGTCCTAAGGGGTCATAAGGTGTTGTAGGACACATTAATGTGTCCTACAACAACTTAAGACTCCTTAAGACCTCTTACTCTATATTAGTGTATGGTAAGGTGTCCTAAGGGGTCTTAAGTGGTCCTAGGACACAATGATGTTTCCTAGTTCTCTTTACCAACCTTTACAACACCTAAGATGTAAAGAGGAATCTTAAAGGGTCATTAGGAACCCTTATGACCCCTTACCCTATATTTTAGGGGCGCTAAAGGGTCCTAAGGGGTCATAAGGGGTCCTAGGAGGAATTAATGTATCCTAGGACCCCTTAACAACCCTTATGAACTCTAAGATATAGAGAAAGGAGTCCTAAAGGGTACTAAGGGGTCATAAGGGGTCTTAGAACACTATAATGTGTCGTAGGACCCCTTACCATACATCTTAGGGGTCTTAAAGGGTCCTAAGAGGTCATAACAGGTCTTAGGACACAGTAATGTGTCCTAAGACCCTTAATACCCATTACACACCCTTATGACCCCTTACCATTAATTAATGTATGGGAAGGGATCCTAAGGGGTCGTAAGGGGTCTTAAAGGGTCCTAAGACACATTAATGTGTCCAAGTACCCCTTAACAACCCTTAAAACCTTTAATATGTAGAGAGAGGGTCATAAGGGGTCCTGGGACAAATTAATGTGTCCTGTGACCCCTTATGACCCCCTACCATACATATTAGGGATCCTAAAGGGTCATAAGGGGTCCTAGGACACAGTGTCCTA
>MU224217.1:4954760-4993111 GCA_018584345.1 Thuja plicata
CTTATGGCCCTTTAGGACCCCTTACCATACATTAGTGTATGGTAAGGGGTCCTAAGGGGTCTTAAGGGGTACTAAGACCCACTAAAAACCCTCATGATATATAAGATATAGAGAGAGGGGCCCTAAAGGGTCCTAATGGGTCAAAGGGATTTTAGGACACATTAATGTGTCTTAGGATCCCATATGACCCTTTACAGCCTCTCTCTCTCTCTAACCATACACTAATGAATGGTAACATGTTGTAAAGGGTCTTAAGACACATTAATGTGTCATAGGACCCCTTTCGACCTTTTAGGACCCTTAAGATGTATGCTAATTGGTCCTAAGGGGTCATAAGGAGTCCTAGGACACATGTCCTAGGACCCCTTATAATCCCTCAGGGCCCTTTAGCACCCCTAAGATGTAGGGGAAGGGGTCCTATGGCATCCTTATGGGTTCTAAGGGGTCCTAAGACACATTAATATGCTATAGAAGCCATTATGACCCCTTAGAATCCTTTAGGACCCATCTTTCTACATATTATGTGTTTTAAGGGTTGTCAACGGGTCCTAGGACATATTATTGTGTCCTAGAACCCCCTAAGACCCCTTACGACCCCTTAGCAGACACTAATCTATGATAGGGGGTTATAAGGGTTTGTAAGGGGTCTTAGAACACATTAAGGGATCCTAGGACACATTAATGTGTCCTAGAATCCCTTATGATCTCTTAGGACCCTTTAAGACCACTAAGATGCATGCTAAGGTGTCCTAAGGTGTTCTAAGGGGTCATAAGTGGTCCTATGACCCATTATGACCCCTTTGAACCCTTTATGATCCCTCTCTCTACATCTAAGGGGTTGAAAGGGTTATTAAGGGGTCCTTGGACACATTAATGTGTCCCATGACCTATTAGACCCCTTACAACCCCTTAGGACCCCTTACCATACACTATCAAATGTTAAGGGGTCCTATGGGGTCGTAAGGGATCTTAAGGGGTCATAGAACACATTAATGTGTCTTACAACCCTTATGACCCTTGAAGACCCCTATTATACATATTAGGGGTTGTAAGGGTTGTTAAGGGATTATAAGACACATTAATGTGTCCTAGGACCTATTACAACCCCTTATCATACACTAATGAATGGTAAGGGGTTTTAAGGGGTCGTAAGTGGTCTTAAGGGGCCATAGGACACATTAACATGTCCTAGAACTTGTTATGACCCCTTAGGATCCTTTACGACACCTAATATGTATGGTAAGGGGTCCTAAGGTCTTCTAAGGGGTGATAAGGGGTCCTAAGATGCCTTATGACCACTAATGATTAGTGAAGATCCCTCTCTACAACTTAGGGGTTTGAAGGGTTGTTAAGGGGTCCTAAGACACATTAATGTGTCCTAGGACCCCTATGACCCATTGAAACCCTTTAAGACACCTATGATGTATGGTAAGGGGTCATAAGAGGTTCTAGGACACATTAATGTGTCCTACAACCCGTGATGACCCCTCAGGACTCTCTAGGATCCCTCTCTCTACATATTAGGGGTTATAAGGGTTATTAAGTTGGTGTAAGGGTTCATAAGTGGTATTAAGGGGTCCTAGGAAACATTAACATGTCTTAAAACCCCTTATGACCCCTTAGGATCCTTTAGGACACCTAAGATTTATGGTAAGGGGTCCTAAGGTGTCCTAAGGGGTCATAAGGGGTGTCTTAGGACCCCTTATGTCTCCTTAGGGACCTTAAAGAACCCTCTCTCTACATATTAGGGGTTTTAAGGGCTATTAAGAGGTCCTAGGACACATTAAACTCTTTCGGACCCCTTACCATACACTAATGAATCCTAAGGGGTCCTATGGTGTCGTAGGTGGTCTTAAGGGGTTATATGACACATTTGCATGTTCTAGAACACCTCATGACCCTTTATGGCCCCTAAGACATATGGTAAGGGTTCCTAAGGTGTCCTAAAGGGTCATAAGGGGTCCCATGACACATTAATGTGTCTTAGGACCCCTTATAACCCCTTAGTGTAATCACTCAAAAATGGTCTACCAAACCTATAGCCCCTATTTCCAATTAATTTGTCTTAATAAATTCTAAATCTAAGACAATATTGCCAGACTCTAAATTATTGAGCATTTAATCAAACTTGCTTATATAATTTTAATCCTAACTTTTTGAATCAAATAATCAAACATCAAAGCCTAAACCCAAAAAGCATAAAACATTGGGATAAAACCAAAAAAGTCCTAAGTTCAAAATGTGAACCCATTCACACATGGGTGTGTACTCAAAAATAAAATAAAACAAATAAAAGGGATAAAATACCAGTTTTGTCTTAGTCTCCACAAAGTTGACCAATCTAAATCCCTTTATCATCTCACATGGATTGAGAGGATTTGCATCTCCATCATTGATCAATTCTTTTGCCTCTTAATCTTAACCACTCATTCCTTGGAATCTCCTATAAAAGGGATAGCTCTCTTTGCTCATGGCTAGACTTGATAGGCATGTTAGTAGTTCATAACCAGAAGATTTGGATTAAAGTTATTATGCTATTTTCATTCTAGAGTTCTTTAGTGCACAAATAGTCATTTGTTTTCATGATAGTTTCTATCATTTGTTGTATTGTTAGCTTCATTTCTTAGTTTATATGGCATGCTAGTTTTCATCTTAGCTTAATATAGATGCATTTTTCTTTTCATTTGGTAGTTTAAGCTTGCATCTTAGTTCTATTCCTCACAATGTTATGCATTTAGTTTTCTAGTTCATGCATTCCCATCTTTCATGCTCTTAAGAGAAAATTATGCAAGTCTATGCATCTTGCTCCATCTTGCATTGAATCTTCCATTTTAAAGTAGTCAAGTCACTGATGTCTCTATGTCCAATCTAATGGACAACCATGAGACTCAGACTCGCTTCATCTAGGAAGCAATAGGTCAATTTCAAGGGTTTTTAGTTAGTGCTTTAAATCTCATGTTTTGCTAGCCCCTTGATGTAATAGTTTATTGAAGTGTTTGGTTGCAGATTCTTATCTCACATTTTACCACACATTTTTGGCACCCACCATGGGGCAGAAAGTTGCGTTTTGCTCCATTTTCACAATTTCTTACATATTTTTGATGAAATTGCACTTTTTGTCATACTACTCTATGTTCTTTGTCGTATGACAAATTGTAGATTGGTACTTTGTCATCTCACAACAGGTACATTGTCGTATGAGATTTTATTTCCTACCTTTTGTTGTATCAGAACATTAGATTTGTCGTATGAGGTTTTGTTCTTTCGTATGAGATTATGTTTTGTCATATGGAAGGTAGTGCATTGTTATACAAGTTTTGATGCCAGGATTTTTTTTTTACTATGTCATTTTAGAAACAACAAGCATTTTTTATGGTTTTTCTTGAGCTAATTTTGAGTTTTTAATCTTTGACATGTCTTTTATGGCCTTTTCACTATCTATTTTTGCAACTGAACTGGTTTTTTTGTAGAACGTTTGAGGAATACATGCTTGGCAAAGCCATATTTGCACACTATTTTTATATAACTACTAACAGTTTGCGCTTGTAGGATGCTTGTCAAAGGAACTTTGAGACTACTAATGATTATATTTGCAGGTTGCCTTGAAATACATCAACCAAATGATCATGCTTGTTAGAATTCTTTTTTTGATTCATAGGCACATAGATTAACCAGAAAGATATTTCTTGTTTGATTTGAAGCAAGTGTTAGGGGGGTATGCTCTCTTTCCTCTTGGGAAGATCAAAAACCTAGACTCACTTGTTTTGCATTAAGCAATTAAATCTTTGGGAAAGAACCTAAAGCATGTCTTGTGTGTGTGTGCAGAAAATGATACTACATAGGAGAGTATGCTCTTTTCCCCTTGAGGGAGAATCAGAAATATAGACTCCTTTTTTATCGCCAATCCATTTTATTTTCAAGTTAAACCTTTAGAGGGCTTGCCAAGGGAGCAATCTCTTGGGAATGACCTAAGTGGGGAACAAGCGGACCTAGTTACTTCCACCCCACTATAATAAAATGATTCCTTCAATCCAAAGAGAGGGAAGACATGGCTATTTATATCTCTAATTCTTTCTCACCTATAGGGTCTCATTTCCCCAGTCTTGCTAAGCAAGAGCTACATTTGAGTGAGCACTTGTAGGGCCATTCTTGGTCTCAATCTTGTTTAAAAGACTAAAGGGAGATACATTCAACTTATGTAGGGCTGAGAGGTCTCAATCTTGCATGCAAGACTATACATTTTGGGTGCTTGTAGGGCTATATGCCTCAATTTCTATTGTAAAAATACAAGGCGTAGAGATGAACAGATGAACTTACTAGAAAATTCTTAGATAGAGGCTACCTGATCAACCTCTGAAAGTATCATAATCTTTGTGCAAGGATTGATCCAAGTGGAATTTAACCAGATCACCACAAGATTTTACACCCAACATATGTATTCCCAAGGATGTTTGAAAGAATTAATGTGGCATGGGGGAGCTTATGCAATTCAATAATTGAGTCTCTTTCCAAAACCCACAACGTGCCTAGTCTCGGAAAAATCCAATATCAATTTGTGTGAGGCGAAGGAATATCAAGAATGGGCAAAGATTGTGATACTAATCCAAATTGACTATAGGGTAGAAAGTGTTTGGTTCTTCACACTTTGTGTTTGATGTGCTTGTACACCTTGAAACTTGACAATATTCCTCAAAACATAAAAATTTTGACAGAAAATGACAAAAAACATCAAGATTTTTACCTCAAACAAATAGGCAAAATTGTCTGAAATCTCTTTCACACAAGTGGCAACTATACCAGAGTATTTTTTCATCTTAGGCCATAGCATTTATTGTATGATAGCATATCTAGGGGATAGAAAACCATATGAGGACTCATGTATTGTCATTTGAGAACCTCTGTATTGTCATATGAGACCTAGGTGGAAATCAGTCCAACATTAAGATCTTTGTCATTTGGTCACTCTCTTGCAGCAACTGCTATTATACCTTGTCACTGTCTTTCTAGCTTTTGAATATGGTGGTTATACTCATTACTGTCTTTTTGTCCTATCTTTTCACAAACTCTCTCAAATCATATTGACTCTTTTCTCTTGGTTCTTTATCAACTTTGTCACAAGTGTCATCTAGCAGGTATTCAAATGTCAAATGCACGATACCTTGCACAAGTTCAACAACCAAATCAACCTCTTTTCTTCATCAAACAAATCTCTAAGCTTTGACATTTGACTTGATGCATTGATCCTCTAGAGACGTTAGTCACAAATTGCAATACATTTTCCAAATCAGAAGTCAAAAGGCCAATCTCAATTCTAAGGTAAAATCTATAGACAAATTTTCTCAAGACTTACCTTCTTGTCAGAAACCCAAGGCGGATTCCAAGATCTCACACAAGGACACTTCAAATCAACAACCAACAATACCCTTGTTTGACTCTTCAACTTTGGTTTCACATAATACATCAACAATGTCAGCTTATGATTGGGGATCCCAACATGACCATCCGAGTCAACATACTATTGCTTCCTCTTTCGTAGAGGAGCCCACTTCCGAAGATATTAGGAAGTGCCAGAAAGATAAAAAAAAATTAGAAGATGATGCAAGCCATCATGAAATTAGACAAGGATAAATATTTCATGCATCTTGCATCAATAGGTGTTAAGCTTCTACCTAACTTTGACATTGAGGGACTCATACAATAGGAAGAGGAGTCACCTATCACTATCCTAAATCAACAATTGCAAGATATGAGATGCGAGTTAAGAGAACTCAAGAAAGAAAAGGAAAAACCTCCTAGCAAATACTCATTGGAATCCATATGTCCCTTTCCATTTGCTAAGAATTTTCATATGCCACCTTTTCCCCCAAAGGTTGAAAATCCTAAATATGATAAATACAATGGGGAAGGTGACCCTCAAGACCATGTAAGAGAATTTTGTGCTCTTAGTATGGAATTCATGCATGAGAGGACTTATCTAATGCAACTATTCCCACGTATCCTTAGTGGCCAAGCCTTGGAATGGTTCACAAAACTCACACCTGGCATATAGACATTTGACGAGATGGTACAAATATTTATACAACGCTACTCTTACAACATCTTACACACAGCTACTATTCTTAACCTTTGCAATACTAAGCAGCATACTAGCAAGCCATTTTTTAAATTTCTCCAAAGGTGGAGGAAGATACTTTCAAGATACCCTAGACAAATACCATAGTTAGAAAAGATTGATATTTTCATCAACAACCTAGTTCCTAAAATGAATTACATAGCACAAATGCAAAAGCATACCTCCTTCAGTGATTTGGTTGACAGTGCCATGAAAATCGAGGATGTTCTTTTCAAAAAAGGGGATATTACTTTGAATAAAGACACCAAGTCTTCCAACAACAACAATAAAGAAAAGAGTAAATAATGGAATAAGAATCACAATGTGGTCAATGACAGTGTTGTTGACTCACCCGAGATTAAACCCAACGAACCAATATTTAACCTTACTACTAGCATACAGGGTGCCAGGAAAATTCAATTACCCCCAATGCTTCTAAAAATACTGAAGATGTTCTGAAAGACAAAGCACCATAGATTCCTTGACCCAAGAGAAACTTCACTCCTCTTGGAGAACCTTGGATGATGTGTTAAAAACATTGGTTGCCAACAAAATCATTACAATCCCCAATTCAAAACTGTGGGAGCCCGAGGTAAAACCCAAATGGTGGAATGATAATCACTACTGTGAGTTTCATAAAAATAAAGGACACTAGACAAATGATTGTGTGAAATTGAAGCATGTGATATAGGATCTGATTGATAACAAAACTATCCTAGTTGGTACTCATGGCTCAAATGATGATTATAAAGACTTCAAATAGCCTTTTCCATCCTACGAGAAGGGTGAATCATCACAAACTGCAGGACCCACGGTAAACCACACATATGCAAATACTGACAATATGATCCACATGCTTGAACCGTCTAACAGAACTGTCAACATTATTATCATCAAGGATAAGGAACCTGATTCTGCTAATGTGGTTACTAGAGGCCAATCTAAGATTACCCTTAAGGGAGTGGCATCTACATCTAAACAAACAGACAAATTCTCATCATCAAAGCAGGTTTCTACAAGATACAACTTGATCGATCAATTGCAACGAACCCCTACTCAAATTTCTATATTGGAATTGTTAAAACTCTCACCTTCACATAAGGAAGTCCTTGAAACTACACTTGTTGAAACCAACATCCCCAAGGACCTTGATGTTGGTTGATTTCAAACCATGGTTAATCATTTAACCTCTCCTTACTATCTATCTTTCTTGGAGGAAGATGATAAATCTCTTAGTCACCCACACAATAAGCCTTTACACATAGAGGTTTTGATTCACAAAAGTCAGGCCAGGTGTGTCTTGATAGATGGAGGCGCTGGATTAAATATTTTCACTCTTAAGCTGGTCACATCGCTAGGATTTTCTGAGCATACCATTGATCCCTAGAAAAAGATCACTATTAAAGCATATGACGAGGAAGAACGGTCATCCAAAGGACTTGTGGTACTCCCCATCAGGGTAGGTCCTATTGAGAGAAATGTCACTTTCCAGGTGTGCGAATTTCCTCTCACATACAATATATTTCTAGGGAGACCATGGATTCACGACATGCAAGGGGTCCCCTCTATGTATTACCAGTGTGTAAAATTTCCCTACAATGGGGTGGAAGTAACCATTCTTGATGATAGAACCTACTCATGTAACACCTTGAAGCAAGCCGACAGTTTGGTCCCGCACAATAAAGAAGCATTACAAAACTCTGAGGAAGCTCAAAAGGCACGTATGCAAAGTTTTGAAGCAAAACTTAAGATAAAAAACACAAGCATAGGAGAATACTAGTTGACGTCTCTTCCTTCTTCTCCCAGATCTTATGGTATGTCATCCCCATCTTTCCTGGCTTAAAATGGTAAAAAATTATAAATACATGAGGGGAATGGCATGGTGAAAGAATGAGTGTCTCTTTCAGAAGGAAATGAGGAAAAGGATGTTCTTTCCTGGTTATACAAAGGTGAAGAGAAAAATCATGAAGTTAAACATGTGGAGATCTGCCCACATAAATATGGGAAAGGATATCAAATGGTGAAACAAATGGTTTATATGGGAAAAGGACCCCTGGGAAAGGACAAAGGTCTTGTAGAACCTCTTCAAGATAACTTTCAAGATCCTGCAGACAAGACTGGTGTAGGGTACCATGAGAAAAAGATCCATTCTTCTCCTCAAAATAATCAATCTAGTATCTCTCACGCAGATGCATATGATACAAATACTGAAGGTGAGGATGAAATTACTCCTCTTCCCTTTGAAAAATTGATGCATGCTACCACTGACAATCTGGCATATCAAGGGGAACCATATATTCCCTCATTTCATAGAGCTTCCTTTGAACCAAATGGATATGATACTTCAGCTATTGCAAAGATATCCACTCAAGAGTCAAGCATAAATGATAGACATCCTAATTAGAGGAAACTTGTCTTCACCTCTCATCTTCTTGACTTACCAAATTTCTCAAATGATGGAGTGCATGCTATTGAGGAGGTCTCTCCTCGTGCCTCTAAAAAATCAGAAGAAAATTCCACTCAGTGTGGAGCGGATCAAAAAAACAAAAACAATAATTACCTAAGTGTCCCAAGAACTCTTTCTCATTTCTTGGAGGACAGAGATTGAGCTCCTATCCAATTTTATTATGGTCAAGATGATACTCTATCATAACAAAATCCTAACAGGGGGAAAACCATGGCTCCTACGGATGTGTTAGATTTACCCCAATCAATTGAAATAGACTCTAATGAGTATGAATGGGACTCCTTCTCTGATGCTACAATGGATATTGAAGTGGATGTGGTTCACAAGTTTGCATCATATGTTCTACATGAAGACAATGTTTTCACCAATGAACCTCTGAGTGAACACCCCAAATAAGAACCTTTTCTCATTCCAAGTGATGACTCTGAAGAAGAAGACAGACTGTCTCTTCCACGTAACACAAACTGGAATTTTGGGAGAGAGCCCGAAAATGCTCTTGCATTAGCTACTCAGGACTGGGATCTCGATAGGTGCTCTAGTCATGCCATTGCATTGACCATCAATAGAAATGATCATATCTCCACTAGCTACAACCATGATTTTAATAATGGACGATGGGCACAATGGGACCATGAAATAGAAGAAAGTGATGACACTTGGGATCTTGGAGACCTGTAAGAACTTGACATGGTTCCTCCACCTCGTGTTCCATCTAGGAGAATTCAATTCATGCCAATGAGTGTCCTTTTAGAATGTGTGGCCACTTGAGAAGGATGAGAAAATTCTAATGCTAGGTCAAATGGATCGAATCCTTGTACTACCAACAACAACTCCACTAGAAGTGTTAGGAAGAATCGCAGTCTAGGCAACCCTTCGAAAAGTGCTATCACTGATCTTCTCTTGCCTGTTGAAGACCTTGATCTAGATAACTTGGTGCTATCCTTGGAACTTGTTGGATCCTTAACTCTTGTTCATCCTAAGCTTATTGAATGGAACCCTGATGTGCTCCTAGACCTCATTTATGCTCCTAACTACTACACTTTGGCCTACTACTTAAATGCCATTGAACCTCTCACTTCTTCCACCAGTGCAATGAGCGTAAACATGATAGAGGGGGATGTCAAGTTCCTCAACCTAAAGATAAAATTAAAAAATAAGAAAAGGTATGATGAGGAAAACCACTTTGTGGCAGTATCAGATCCAAATATAGTAAAAACAAAAGGTGTATCCAATGGTGAAAACCTCTCTGAGGCACCTGAGGATGGGGAACTTGACCTCCTTTCTAGTCATCTTCAAGAAAGATCATCACTACTGATAGAACCAACACAAGAAGTAAATTTGGGGACAACAAAAGAACCTCAGCTCATCTATCTAGCACAATCTTTGTCTAAGCAAGAAAAGAAGGAATTTGTCCAATTCTTCATGAAAAAGAAAATTAACTTTGCTTGGTCTTATTTGGATATTCTGGGACTGGATATAGACTTGATTATGCATCATATATCAATCACTCTGGGATTTAAATAGTTAAACAAAAGCTTCACAAAATGCATCCACATGTAGCATTACTAGTCAAATCAGAATTAGAAAAATTACTGAAAGCTGAATTTATTCATTCTATAGCTTACATTGAATGGATTTCTAACATTGTCCCAGTGAATAAAAATGACAAGTCCATTTGAGTTTGCACCGATTTTAGGGATCTAAACAAGGCTTGTCCCAAGGATGACTTCCCATTACCCAACATTGATATGATTGTGGATCTCACGGCTGGTTATGAAATGTACTCACTAATGGATAGATTTTCTGGCTACAATCAGATAAGAATATCTCCTGAAGATCAACACAAAACAACTTTCACATGTGCCTGGGGGATGTTTTGTTGGAATGTTATGCCTTTTGGCCTCAAAAATGTTGGGGTGACATATTAGTGAGCTATGACCACTATATTCCATGACATGATGCATAAAAATATGGAGGACTATGTAGATGACACCTTGGAAAAATCAGAAAAAAGGGCTACTCACCTAGAAGATTTGGAAATGATTCTAGACAAGATGGAACAATTCAAGCTTAGATTGAATCCTAAGAAGTGTGATTTTGGTGTAACTTCTGGAAAGCTGCTAGGATACAATGTTTTAGCCAAAGGAATTGAGGTTGATCTCAAAAAGGTAGAGGTAATAATGGACATGCAACCTCCTCGCAACATTGGTCAGGTCAGGACTCTCCAAGGCTGACTCTAATCTATTAGGAAATTCATATCCCAACTTGCATACAAAGAACATCCCTTTACACAAACATTGCACAAAGGAGTTACTTTCAACTGGGATGAAGGGTGTGAAAAAAACTTCCAAGAGATCAAAGGATATCTTGCTAATCCACCCGTAATGATGGTTCCTATTCAGGGAAGGCCTCTTCTTCTTTAGATCTCAGCTACAGACACATCCCTAGGAGATTTTTTGGCACAACAAGATGAAATAGGAAAGGAAAGAGCTATCTATTACATAAGTAAAACCATGGTATCTTACGAGCATAACTACACCATTATTGAAAAATCTTGTGTTGCTATATTTTTTTCTTCTCAAAAACTAAGACACTACATGTTGGCACACTCTATTAAGCTATTCACCAAAATAGATCCCCTCAAGTATCTATTGAGTAAAGCAACGCTCACTGGGAGGTTGGATAAATGGGTTATGATCCCCAGGGAGTTTGACATTGAATACATCAACAAAAAAGTGATTAAAGGACAAGTTATTGTTGATCACCTTGCTGACGCTCCTCTACAAGATACACAACCACTGCTGATAGAATTTCCTGATGAAGCTATTTTACACCTTACAGAGAATACATGGATAATGTTCTTTAATGGATCCTTTATACAACAAGGAGTTGATGCTAGAACTCTCTTTATTACACCACAAGGATATAAGATCCTAAAATCCTACAAAATAAAGTTCCCTTACACTAACAACATTGCAGAATATGAAGATCTAGCAAATGGTTTAAACATGGCTATTGAATGGAAAATTACTGAATTACACATCTATGGTGACTCACAGCTAGTAATCAATTAAGTCAATGACCAATACTAGATAAAAGCTGATAATTTTCTACCATATAAATAGATGGTTGACGCTCTTAAGAAATATTTTGTATTTGTTACTTTCCCACAGATACCAAGAGAATCAAACAAAGAAACTAATGTTATGGCCACCTTGGCCTCAATGCTACAACTTGAAGAACATCACTCTTTCTATGAATTCCTAGTGGAAGAACTCCTCTTTCCTACCTATGTTTCCCTAGAATCCCAAGTCGTGTGCTCCTTAGTGGGTATCGATTCATCCCGTTACACTCATATCTAATCCTACCTTCAAGATCAAACTCTGCCAAATAACCTATCCATAAATGAAAAGAGAAACCTTATAAGGAACGCATCCTGTTACTTGATCTTGGCTAATGACCTATATAGAAGAGGTCTCGATGGTACTCTCCTTAGGTGTCTAGAACATGATGAATCTAAACATGCACTAGAGGAACTCCATGAAGGTGTCTGTTGATCTCATTCGAATGGTCTTTCGTTAGCTAAAAAACTCTTACAGGCAGGATACTATTGGCCCTCTATGGAAAAAGATGCCATACATTTTTCCAAAACATATAAGAAATGCCAAACTCATGGAAACCTGATTCACACTCTGACACTCGATCTATTACCTTTTATTACTCACTGGCCATTTCAACAATGGGCCTTTGATTTGATCGGGCAAATATATCCATTGTCCTCTAGAGGACATAAATTCATTATCTCTGCAACTGCGTACTTCACAAAATTGGTTGAAGCAGTTACCTTGATCAAAGCTACAGGTAAAAAAGTATCTATGTTTATCCTCAATTATATCATTTGCAGATATGGAATTCCTTCATCCATTGTGACAGACAATGGGGGTAATTTAAAAATAAAGACATGGACGAACTTTGTGACAAGTTCAAAATCACCCAACATTGTTCTTCTACTTACCACCCTCAAGGGAACGGACAGACTGAGGCCTCCAATAAGAACATCTTGAAAATATTGCATCGAACAGTGAGTAAGACTGGGAAGGACTGACATCTTAAACTCAATGCATCCTTATGGGCTTATAGAGCTAGTATAAGAACACCTACAGGGGCAACACCATTTTCTTTAGTGTATGGTGCATAAGTTGTATTGCCCATTGAGATAGAAATGCCCTCACTTTGAGTTAATCTACATGGACTCATTAATGATGAAGATTATCAAATTTCCTGAATCCAGGAGCTAGAATTACTTGATGAATGCAGAAGAGAAACATTTGGTCTATCAAAAGAGAATGTCTCAAGGATACAACAAGAAAGTGAGACATAGAGAATTCCAGGTTGGAGACCTTGTACTTAAAGAAAATCCTAAAAATCAACAACATCATGAACAAAAGGGAAAATTTGAACCCAACTGGCTGGGTCCCTTTGTGATCAGTGTAGCATTTGGCTCTGGGGCCTATCAACTGGCAACTCCAAACAGGGATACTTTTAATGATCCCATTAATACTCTCCACCTGAAGAAGTTCTACGCTTGAGCATTCTTGCTGGTCAGCAGCATGTACATACATATATGATCCTGGAAAAATATCAAAAACAACAAAAAGCTAAAAAGATTTTAAAAAAAAAAACATTTGGAGAAAGTCCTAAAAAAATGACTGTCTTGGTGAAAACCTGGCAAACAGACGCCTTGATGAGTCAATCAAAAAAATAAAAAAATAAAAAAAATAAAAAAATAAAAAATAAAAATAAAATTTAAAAATTAAAAAATGCAAAAAAAAATTGAAAAATAAAAAAAGAAGTACCTTAGTGAAAACCTGGAAACATGCACCTTGGTAGAAAAAATAGAATCCCTGCCAAGTGGTGGAAACCTGGAAACATGCACAACTAGAAACCTAAGTGCTCCATCTATCAATGCATATGTTGACTCATCTCATCTATAGGATAATCTCCATGTTGTTCTAAGCGGTCACATCAACCCAATCCTTGCTTCATTGATTGAAGACCTTTTAGGTCTTGTATAGGCCTCTTGCTTTTTCAACACCATGTTAGTCAACCTATCAATTCCTCACAATTGGTCTCCTTCTCTGAATAGCTTTCCACTGATACACTGGTGTTTTTCAACACCTTAATCAAATAGTGTTTCTCAACACTCCCATTTTTGGACAAATCTGTACATCAGATAAAATACACACAATAACACACAAACAAACCAATGTGATGATGTTCATCAACACCCGCATCAAACAAGTTAAACAGACTGAATGATTTATGACAATTTTCTTGTATGTTGTCTGTTATCAATGATTTCCTATGTTTTCTTTGATTTCTTCTTGTTGATGTAGTTCCAGTGATATTTATGTCAAGATAGTAGGGTGTATGTGATAAGAGCTTCCACATTCAGGTGGATCACCCACACATCGAGTCTGAAATGTCACCTGGCTTTGTAAAGCCTGAAATATCTCCTCATGACATGCGATCACTCACTCATGCCCCACGATCACTCAATCCCGCTCTGCTAATTAGGACTGAGCCATTGCTAGCCGTGTCTAGAAATCTCATAGATGTGTCCACAATGACCTGATCACATCCTAAGTTGTCTGTGGCTCTCTCTAAGGACCCTCCTCTCCCTGTGGTCCCTCCTGCTCTGCAACCTCTCATGCCTCTCAGTGTTGCCAGACTGCCCTAACTACATCATCTAGCCCTAGGTAAATTTTTACGTCTGGCATCTCCTCCTTAGCAACCTATGTGGTTGGCACCTATCCTCCAATCGCTCCAAGGGTCCCTATCTCCCCACGATCTCTGTGTCTCCCCGACCCTAGTGTCCTACTCAGACCAGCCTCTGCTCCTACTCTCAGTTGTGTAGGAATCATCTGTGGTGGTCTCTGAGGTACTCTCTGTGGCACTCCCTTAGGAGCGATTAGTGCATCCACCACAAGTACCTGCTCTGGGGCATCCTCATCAATCCTAGGAACTCTCTCTGTCAGATCTATGAATCTAGGGAAAGGATATCATGACAGATGGTCCTGATACTCTGGAGTAACTCCTACATCGGCTACTCCCTCCAAGTACTCCCACTCTGGTCGATTGAGCTCAATGAGCTCCTGTGTACACAATGCAACACATAACCTAGATAATGACATTTTTTTTAATGATCAGTATCTGCTTTTATACAGCTCTATAATATCAACGAAGAACTAAAAGAAGAATAAGAATATGCAAAGAAAAATCTTACTTGTGAGACCAACCTCTATGCTCCTTGTCTAGAAATTGAGCATAAGAAGTATACTCTATGGAAATACTCTGGATATGTCTAAACTACCACAAAAATTGTGACAATGCAAACCTCTCTATCACTAAAGACATCTTTTCCAACAGTGGGCATGAGACAAAGAACTCTCTGCGGATTGTTCGCCACTCTGCCCAGACCTCTACCTGCAAATAAGGCCGCTATGTAACCAGGATCAAGTCATCAAGATGGTGCCTGTAATACCCTCTTGGATGACTATAATATTATTTTTAAATTAGACATTTTGGCATGAACTATATGATTTTAGTTGTTTGCATTTTGATAGATCTAGATGATATTATGCTTAGTTAGATGTTTTGATATATGTATTCATGATTAATCTCTTTATGAAAAGAATTATTATATGCAATAAGAAATGGAATTCTAACCTTTCCCACTTATGATGCTCAATTTTGACTAATGTATTTTCATGAATTTTCTATGATGTTTTACTTTTGGCATATATGTCAGATGTGTTTTCATGACTCAAGAAAAAGTCGTAGTTACTCACTTAGTTGAGGTCCACATGATGTATCGATCTTGGTCATCTGTTTGTAATGTCTTAGATATGTATATATGTTTCTATGCACATGTATCTCTCCTTGGTGATGCAGGATTGCAGGTACCAAGCATCATCTCCACCTGGCTCCACAGGTCTGAGCGTGCTCTCTAAATCCTTGGTCGTTGTTGTGATGGAGATAACACCTAGTTATGCAAGACTAAGCCTTGCCTTGATCCTTGTTCCCAGGTTGGGTCTTTTTGGGATTTGTCTTTCATTTATGGATTGATGTCCATTTATAGATGCTTGGTATTTGATCATTGTGGATATTCGTTATAGTCCCAAGGACTAGGTGAATATTTTTTTGTGGTTGAATTATTGGTTAGTAATAACTGGATGGTATGATGGAGTTATATACTTGGTAATAAACCTTTTCTAAATGTATTTAGTAATGTGTGATTATGATAATAATATTTGCATGGTTATATGTACACATAGGCATATGGGTGCACACATATGCATATGTCTATATATATATATATATATATATATATATATATATAATTCTATAAATATGCCTATATTAATGTTTTAATAAATGGGTGTGTGTATGTATTTATCCATTATGTACCTTTTTTATTTTAAGAAAAGAAATTAATTGTTATGTGAAATTATATTATTCCTTTAATAGAGAAAAGTAACTAATCAAAGTAAAAGCTAGAACAAATAATAGAAGTTACCTTAAGCATGAATTAAAACATAGAGTAACTAATGAAGTAATTTAACTAAAGCATTCTCAGGAAACTACCTACTCATTAAATTATCTAAAAGACTATTATGTTCAAGCTAATAACCAGAAGATAGTTATGGATGGTTGCATCGGTTGATACTTCCCATGCAACCAATCCTACAACATATTTATGGAAAGGAAATATAGAGAGTGGGGAGTTAGGAGAAAAGACGGAAGAAATTATATTCAGAGAACTATATACATCTGAAAACTATTAGAAGGATTTGGGGAAATATTTGGAGACTATCCGGTTGGTTAGAAGGCTGGAGGAGCATAGGCTTGGAGGGAATAGATTTGGATTACGTCAAAGGTTTCTCCACAGGAATCTAGGTAGGCTCTACCCAAAA
This sequence comes from Thuja plicata, assembly GCA_018584345.1. Classification (NCBI taxonomy): domain Eukaryota; kingdom Viridiplantae; phylum Streptophyta; class Pinopsida; order Cupressales; family Cupressaceae; genus Thuja; species Thuja plicata. The sequence goes on from MU224217.1 coordinate 4,971,316, forward strand.
AATAGAATCATGTTTATGAGATTGCTATGTTTGATGTGATTGTTTACTGTCTTCTATAGTTGTGTGAACAATGGAATTCCTTTATGATTATTTGGATGTTTATGCTATCTTGTATGAATTAAATACTGAAAGTATACCTTGTAATGAATTAGTTTTATGAACTATTGTGTATTTTTCCTTCTCTATGTATTTCCACCTTAGAATGTGTTTGCTTCCAGATAGAACCTCTTTCTATAGATATTATGCAGACTTCCATCTTGGTTAGAACATTATCTTTTGGTGGTCACCTTTATGCACCTTGCACTTATGGGCAGGAACTAAATAGATTTACCAGGAGGGTAGATGGGTTTGAGGTATATTTTGGAAGGAGAACTGAGGAATCCCAACTGGGTATCTCTCTGATTCTTCCTTCTAGGCCTCCATCTTATCTAGTTTTACCCCGAAGGTCAAATCTGAAGGTTGTTGTCCAGAGTGTGCACAGGTCTTGACCACCTGCGCAGAACTGTGCACCACCTATGCAGGATGTGTGACCACCTGCACAGAAATCACCACATGTGTAGGTTGTACCACCTATATAGATTAGGTCACCACCTATGTAGCTTAGGTCACCACCTCCGTAGCTTAGGGTTACACCTGCGCAAGACTCATCCAGTTTGAGTTTTAGGGTTGCTGGAAGGGTATAGGGTTTGGTTTTGACCCAGGGTTGATCCTAGAGGTTTTTCATACTTGTAGACTACTTGATTTTCATATGATCTTATGTTTATAATCCTTTGGATACCCATCATGAGTTTTGGATGGTTTGGGAACCCTGATTAGGGTTAGGGTTGTGTCAAGTACCCTAGAAACCTTGTGTAACTTTCTTTATGTTCCATACAAATGTCATGAACCCTTGTACACCTGTGATACTTAACTTTATGTTCTTTGATGATATTTATAAAGGTAGGGAACCTAGGAGAACTAGGTGAGTGGCTCACAGTGGGTGGCCAGGGGCCTAAGTGGATGACCAGGGTAGCCCACTATGGAGTTGTTTAATTCAGTGAAACAATAATAATTTATGCGAAGGGAATTACATATTAACTAAGATAAGCCTCTCCCATGCCGGTAGTGCTAGTAAAGGCTATGGATGGGAGTGGGAGAAGGTGCTATTGCGATAGCACAATTGGACAGTCTCATCCCTATGAGAGATCTTCGGTTCTGCATGTGCCTACTTGGGGGCTGGGGCCTAGAGTGGCTGACCAGGGTAACCCAAGGGGTGAGGGCTATGTGATGACACTCACCTAGCATGTCTTAGAGTTCCTACTAGTGTGTTTCATGTCTTTTCATTCTTTTTATGGTTTCAATTATGTTCTGGGAAATGCACTACTCTCTCCTTAGAAATGGCCTAGTTATCAACTTCTTGCGTGGATCATGGTGTTTATCTCCTAGCACGAGGGAGTGGATCCTTTTTGGATATCCATGTGGTTGGGTGGTAAATATTTTATCAAGGTATTGTTCGTAGAGTTGTGGATGGACCCTGCTTGTGCTTTCTCCAGATTTGCGGAAGACAAAGACTTTCTTATTGTTCCTTGTTGTTAGTCATGTAATGGTATTCCATTAATGTAAACTCCCAAGAGGAGATGAATGTAAATTAATATTTGATATATTCCAGATTGATGTAATGAGATGGGTAGCTTTAGGAAAAGGGCAAAAGGGATAAATTACATTTCGATGTAAAGAATGTATTTAATAAGAAAATGAAGTGATCTATGTTTATGGAAAACATGTTAGAATTATGATACCTCATGGTTATACAAGAGAGTAAAAGAATTTTCTATATTGATATTGTAAATGCAATGATTATTTATTTCTAAATGGCATGTAATGGTTATTAGGAAAGCTCATTAATTTATTCATGCTTCCTTTAAAGTTTGAAAAGAAAAGAATCTTGAATGTTAGAGGTTAAATTGATTTAGACGAACAAAGGTACATAAGAATAAATATGTTAGTGACTATGGTATAATGAAAGTTATGAAATCCTATGTCTTTCTTTAATAACAAAATTTATGGTTAAGTTTTGTTCATTGGGGAACCTAGGGAGAGTTTGTAATTGAAATTTGTAACTTTAGAACTTCAAATATTAAAAAAAATGTTTAGTACTCTATAATGACTCTTAACTTAGTAAACTTTCTAGTTTTCTTCCTGGTTCCCTGGCAGGGCATGACATCGTGTCCAATAATTTGTCTTTCCCAGCAAGGGTTGTGTGATGAAACGTGAATATCTATAAACATAGGGTTGTTCACCCTTCTATGTGTCTTCTATGATAGGTCTATAGACTGGGAGATGCTCCTAGGCCCATATTTGCAAAAACACAACTCCTGGAGCCATACCCCACATACCTCTCTAAGTAACCTCATGCATCTCATGATACATCTGTGCTAAGAGGCACTGACCCCAACCAAGCTTCATAGGCTGCGTAATCAAACGCTCTAGTGTCCGAGACCATCCACACAAGAAACCTTGTTGTGATTGATCGACCATAAGGAAACTACCAATGAACCTGGCAAGAACACGCTCCAGAGGCCACTGCTCTCCATATCTCTCTAACAATGTGTCCCAGCTGATTGATCTGTCTATGATCAACAGATTATGAAACACTCAGGCTAATGCCCATACATCGACTAAAGGTGTGGAGTCATACTCCACACGCACTCCAGCAAAAGGAATCTGCAAAATCCTATAAATGTTCGTAGGGGTAATGGTCATCTCCCCCATCGGCAAGTGAAATGTGTTGTCTTCGCTATGGAATCTCTCCACTAGCATGGTCAACATCCCATGGTTCACCTGAATATCAGGCATCTAAAGCAACCAAGAGAGACCACAAACTTATACATGTGCCCTCTGACAATCTGATAGGCCACAAACTAACTGCATGGTGACTGGATAAGTAGATCTAAACTATATATCAGGAAACTACACCTACATGAAGACAAACAATAGAAACAACATCAGTATCAGCATCAAATCAAAGTGAAATTACTACAACATAATCAGAAAAGCGCACAAACAAGATACTAAGCAAGTTGAACATACAACTAGATGACAAAGTCAAACGAATAGTATCTTTGTTCCCTTATGACAAAAGTCAAACTAATTAAACTGGCTCCTAAAGCTCATACGACACATAATTTTGGGTCATATGATGAAAGAGTCTCATACGATAGATTATACAGTCTTAGACGAAAAAAGGGGCAAGCTTGAATATTGTTGTGCGATAGATGGGGAGGCTCATGTGACAAATATAAGGTCCCCAGATGACAAAAGATTTTTTGATAGATTTTCGTATGATCCCTTTCACGGGACCATATGACAAACTATTGATAGACAACAAAAATGTGTAAAAAAATGAAAAATTCAACTAAAACAAGAAAAATTCACATGCAAAGATGAATTTTATCAACTACTTATAAGTGGCGGGTAATCTTTGGGCCGTCTGTACCTCCACATGTGCTCGGAATGATGAGTAGAGACTGAGACAACCATTTTCACTCAGAGAAGCTTCTTGAAACTCCAAAGGTGGATGGTGAAAATGATTTGAAAATGACCCCTCCAGGCCTTATATAGAAATTTGACCTAATTTTAAAAATTCTCCTAGGGATGTGAAAATTGCACCCCTCACTAATTGGACCACTCTAAATCCATTTTTGGGACCAAAATCAAAATCTAATGACATTTTGATCCTCAAAAACATAACTTAACCTAATTTTCACAAATGCAGTTGATTGTTGACGCTTTCCTCATAGGATTCCAATTCAAGATTCCTCTTGATCAATCTCCTCAAGAATTTCCCTCTTTAATCCAAAAAGTTCACTTAAGTCAATTTTGGTCAAACTTGGTCAACCAAACCTTAAAACAGGCTCATATCTCACATTTCTCAATACTTTATGATTTATCAGGCTTGTGCCTCCCCTCCTTTTGATTTCGTTCCTGAGGGGCCAGTACCATTACATCAACAATTTGATTCACATCAACAAGTTCAATCTACAGGCATCAAGCCCTGACTCAAATCAAGACCTAATTAAGTAATTCTCATCACTACACATTAAATCTCAATCTCTAGGGGCATATCAGATTCATCGCACCATATCAATTTGAGAACTCCCTTCAATCTGGTAATTGTCTTTATCAAGATCCATATCAAGTCAATTATCCCCAATAAATCAATCGAATGACAATTAGTCTCATCGCACCACATCAGGTTGGTTCATCATTCAAAATCCTTAAATCAAGAAATCTGCTTGGAGGACGGACATTTAGATTCATCACTTCACATCAAGCTGTGATCAAACTCTTCTATCAGTCTTCACTAAATCAAGCCCAGAGCTGATATCTTCAAATCTCTTTTTCAGTCTTCATTCGATCAAGTTCAAAGCTAACCTCTTTTTTAGTCTTCGCTCAATCAAGTCTGGAGCTGATATCTTCAAATATTCAATCAGTCTTTGTTCGATCAAGTTAAGAATCAATTTCTGATCTGTGGGATAGTTTCATTGCTTCACATCAAGATATTTCCAGATCCGATCAAACTTCAAATGTTCTTTGACCCAATGTGTTCCCAGATCAATCACACATTAGTCAAAGAGGGGCAAATGTAATCACCCAAAAATGGTCTAGCAAACCTATAGCCCCTATTTACGATTAGTTGTTCTTAATAATTTCTAAATCTAAGACAATATTGCCAGACTCTAAATTATTGATCATTTAATCAAACTTGCTTATATAATTTTAATCCTAACTTGTTGAATCAAATAATCAAACATCAAATTCTAAACCCAAAAAGCATAAAACATTGGGATAAAACCAAAAAATTCCTAAGTTCAAAAAGTGAACCCATTCACACATGGGTGTGCACTCAAAAATCAAATAAAACAAATAAAAGGGAGAAAATACAAATTTTATCTTATTCTCCACAAAGTTGACCAATCTAAATCCCTTTATCATCTCACATGGATTGAGAGGAATTGCATCTCCACCATTGTTCAATTCTTTTGCCTCTTAATCTCAACCACTCATTCATTGGAATCTCCTATAAAAGGGATAGCTCCCTTTTCTCATGGCTAGACTTGATAGACATGCTAGTAGTTCATAACCAAAAGATTTGGAGTAATTTTATTATTCTATTTTCATTCTAGAGTTCTTTAGTGCACTAATAGTCATTTTTTTTCATGCTAGTTTCTTGCATTTATTACATTGTTAGCTTCATTCCTTAGTTTGGATGGCATGATAGTTTCCTTCTTAGCTTAATACAGATGCATTGTTCTTCTCATTTGGTAGTTTAATCTTGCATCTTAGTTCTATTCCTATAAATTTTATGCATTTAGTTTGCTAGTTCATGCATTCCCATCTTTCAATCTCTTAAGAGCAAAGTATGCAAGTCTATGCATCTTACTCCATCTTGCATTGAATATTTTGTTTTGAAGTAGTAAAGTCACCAATGTCTCTATGTCCAATCTAATGGAAAACCATGGGACTCATACTCACTTCATCTAGTAAGCAATATGCTGGTTTCAAGGGTTTTTAGTTAGTGCTCTAAATCTCATGTTTTGCTAACCCCTTGATGTAATGGTTTATTGAAGTGTTTGGTTGTAGATTATTATCTCACATTTTACCACACACACTTAGGACCCTTGAAAACCATTACAACCCTAATCTCTCTCTCTCTCTCTCTCTCTCTCTCTCTCTCTCCCCTAGTATGGCTTAATTTTATAATCAACAGTCTATTGAGAATCATGCTAAAGGAAATGTGTTGATTCCTGAAATTTGGGTTAGGTTTGAAATTTATTAAATACCCTAAAAATCCATAATCTTTATCTTAACTCCTATGAAGCTAAAACCACTCTCAAACATCCTGAAAGTATATACATAAAATGAAACTTATACTTAAATGCTACATTTTATGTAGGGCCCTGGTGCTAAAATTGGCCTGAAAGGGCCTATCACTCTCCCTCTCTATCCCTCATTTTCTACATTTACATAGGGCATACTCCCCATAGGCTGTATGCCCTATATGGAGTATGCCCTATGCAAAATATTGAAAACAACATGGGCAAGAATATTTAGACTTGCATTTGGTATACACCCTATTTGGCGTGTGCACTTTCTACTGCATTGGAATCCACCAAGCCTAAGGATTGAATTTCCCTTAGGAATCTAACCCAAAGGCTTGGAGGTCTCAATAGGTTTGAGACATATTTCCCAGCCAGGATAAAAAAAAAAAATCATTTTTTCTATGTGCTCCCTATCAGGTTTGCACGTGGTTCAAGAATAAAAAGATCAGACGACATGAGATTCTAGATCTCTCTATTAGATATCTAACCATATAAGTTATTTTGAATTCTGATTATTTTAACACTTTCATCTCTAATTTATTTTTTAATTATTTTTAATTTTTTTCAATAACCAACGTGTTGTGTTTTGGGTATAAATTTTAGCTCGTTCATCAAATTTTGAAACAAGTTACTTTTTTAAAAACTAGACTTGGTTTTGCACACTGTCAAATTTTTTTTTTTGATTTCTGATTAGTTTTCAATGATTTCTAGGGGGAGCACACACACATTTAATGTTTTCAGGATGTCTCCATTTTGAAAACTTGCAAAAAATCATACTATCATCAAAAAATTAGTTGAAAAATCTAGGATAGACTAGGTGGTGTTAGCTAACTTCTCACTAGAGCGATTAATTTTTTTTTTTTTAAAGTTAAAATTTTAGAGGGAGTACACAAGATGCTATGTTATGTTTTTTCATAAAAAATGGGACCACTTTTTTTGCTCCCCCTTTTTAGGGCCTTAATCTCAACCATTTATAAAATAAATTAGTATTTTAGAAACTAGATTAAGAGTATAACAACTCTTGTTCTTCTCACATTTTGAAATTTTTAGTCTAACTATCCTCAATTGGTAGTCACCATTTCTTCTTATTTCCTTAGTATGGCTGATTGTACTGGTTATATGAGATCTTGATCCCTATTTAGGGTTGCTTTAAAGATGCCTCCTATGAATGGTGGTTGTCAACACAATTCCCGTCAAGATAACCACAAAGAGGAACACCATGAGAAAGAACAATTTGAGGAGGAGAATAGAGAATAAGAGAATCATGAGGAACAACATGAGAATCATAAAGAGGTTCATGATGGTAATGATCGGAACCCCCAGTTGGTTAGGCTACTGCAGTAGCTTATTACTCAGTTGGAACCTCATAAAGAGGGGTCTCACCAAGGGGAATCATATCTATATTACCATAGAGAGTGTGAGGAGAGGAGAGAGTGTGATAGTTCTTTTACTCCACCTAGTGGGAGAGGTGAGCATAATAAAAATAGGGAAGTGGTGGATGAGGATGCTATCCATGCAGGGTACATGAGAGACCTTATCAGGTTTCATCCACCTTTCTTTGATGGTACTCGCAGTGGAAATGAGGTCAAGACTTGGGTATTAGATCTTGGAAATTTCTTTGCTATGCATTTGTATGCAAGAAACATTAGAGCTCAGTGTTACACCACACACCTTAGGAGCTTTGCATCTACTTGATGGCACATAGAGGAGCATAAGCTCCAGTTGAGTATTGCGATAGTCTCATTGGAGATCTTTGAGGAGTTTTGTGAGTGATGCTTTTCCGATCAGTATAGAGAATCATGTGCTGATGATTTTTACAATATTTGATAGGGGAATATTATAGTAGATTAGTAGGAGTACAAGTTCTTTGAGCTAAGGTAGTATTCCATGTATCACCACAATGAGCTTATAATAGTACAACACTTTTTTTGAGGCCTTAATGGTCGTATTGTTGGAGATGTTTGTATGCATCAACCTAGGACACTTGCATTTGAGATCAGGAAGGAAAGTTTATCTAACGGTAACATCTCTAGGGGTCTTGGTAGTCAATCAAGTTCACATACTCATAGTGCACATCCATCTGGATCAGTTACACATAATACATACATACAACCCATGGGATATTCCTGGGTACATTCAACACCTCTGAGAATAGGTCACCAACAACACAGTTGAAAACATTATCCTCATGGTCAGAAGAGTGTCCATGGTAAAGTTACCTTAGGAGGTAAGGGTCATAATTGGAGCTATAAAAGGAAACCTTAGCATAGTCATCCATCTCAGAGTGTTCAGCCAAGTGTTACTAGAGGGAGTATTCAACATTTGAGTGTGCCTTTAGCAAGACATGGTTCCAGTGTGGATCCATGTTTCACTTATGGTCAATATTTTTATAGGGAAAATATTTTTCCTCTTAGATTTTTCCAGGGGACTAGTCAGAGATAGGCTGGTGCAGAGGCTAGAGGTGAATAAGATTATTTCATGTTTTCATAACTCTTTTCTTGTTTCTTGGCAACAACTCCTTCAAAATTTATTTTAAGATCACTTTTGGACCCATCCCACTCCATATAGCTATCATAGGTAAACTTCAATCTCTCTTAACCTCCACTATACTCAACATATTGAACTCATCCACTTCTTCACACTCAACCATTCAATCATGCTTCAACTCTATATCATGCACTCTTCACCCTATAGGCTTCTGCAACCACAATCCTCAACCTTGCTTCAAATGGTGGCCCTCAATCCTCTAAGGACCCAAATACACTCAAATAAACAAATCATTAACACCTAGACTCATTCTTATAACCACTCTATCTTCTTGGACCAAACTATCCTTTCTTGCATTGTCCTAGTAGTACAATAGTGAGGGTTTTTAAATCCTTTCTCAAAATTTTCCAAAAAAAATCCATAAAAAAAATACATATTGGAATACCCTTTTCCAAGCTTGATAACATACCTCAAAATCAACCCTAGGTGTCTTAGACAAACCCACTCAAATCTGCCACTGTCCCTGAACTAGGAGGGCTAATCCAACCCAATTTACAAAGAAAATACTATAAGTTCTTATCATCAGACCTTGATACTTTCAAAAGAGTCATCGAATGACCCCAAACCATGGATTCTGAAACCAATTTGGTTCTCTGACCTCTCTATATGCAAAATCCCTAATTTACTCTCAAAAACCCCTAAAATCTAGGGCTTGGTCAATGTCTAACCTCTACTCACCATATCATCAAAAAAATTAATGATTCAAAATTCTTGGACCATCCTTTAATGGATTCAAACACAAAATCACCCTCTCCAATGACTAGATCCTCTGCTGCTATAACCATGCACCATGCGTGCAACCCTTTAACACTGTCAAACCTCAATTATCTCCTCTTACTCTCTACAAACAACCTTAACTCTTGGATTATTCATGTTAGGAAACCATATTACAAGTGTGGATCCATCCCCAAGTTATAGTGTGTACAAAAAGGGGATGGATCTTATAAATCCATCGTGAAAGACAAAACAAGACTGTGTACTTCTATAGTACAATCAATACTAAAACAAAAAAATAGAATTACAGAGGTTTTTACTTGATCTAATATACTTTGAAAAACATCATGAAACTATAACCAAGATTTTGGATCAATGTTATATCAAAAAATTCTTCAAAATTGCAAGAAATCAATCTTTCATTGCTTCAAACAATGTAGTCCATACAATCTACAATCTAAAACTTAACCTCTATCAACCTCTCATGCTCTCTTGCCTTCTAAGGCTTACCTAGACATAGAATAACTTTTGAAACTAATCCCCATTGATTGAGATTCTTCAACATGCAATATAGTCTATTTTTAAACTTCTCCCTCCATGAGGAATCTAATCGTTACATTCAAATCCTGAAACACTAAAACTTGTCTAATTGACTTTCTACAAACTATGACTTCAAAATTTGTCCATGAAGGACCTTAACAAAACATAAAATCTACTATTCTACTCCAAGACTTAACCTATTAGCCTTCTAGGCTTACTATTCTACCTTAGGCAATCAACTCTTATTACATCCTTTCATTCCTTTATACATTAGGATTCATTACATCCAATTGCATCAAATTACATCAAATTGGCTTCAAGCCATATTACATTCAAACATATTAATCTCTTTGATCATTTAGTATTCATGAGACAACCAAGTGACCCCTTTGCATGTCTTTTCCAGGGTTCCCTGAACCATACTCCCAAGGATCAAATCAATCCAAGTCCCTTGGATTGGGAGTTTCTTTCTTTTCCTCCAGTCTATGTCCAGTACTTGTTGAGTACCTACAAGATAATTTTATCCTTTGTTTATTAGTATCATGTACCTGAAATAAATCACTATGTGCCCATTCCAAGCACTAACTCTATCATCCTCCATATCTATGTTTCCATAGATGTCTGCAAAATCATCACTCATATGATCAACAAGATCATATCCTTATAGCCTATCATAAATGTGTTAGAAATAAAAAGTATCCAATCTTTGTCATTCACCAAAACCATTGTCTGGTGCTCCACTCCATCTTCCTTCCTTGGTTTCAACATTTCATCTTCTTTCTCACACACTCCTTGTGAGATCTCTATATTTTTAGATAATTCAATCAATAAGGTCTCTTCATGACCATCTTCACTTACATCTTCATGCCCCTTTCCTAGGCATTCTTTCACTACTCCACCCTTGTTTTTCTATTCTTCAACTATGGCATACAATTCATCCCATAAATCCATCTTGTCTTCAGGACTTGGACTGGTTTCTCTGCAACTTCCAGATACTTGTATACTCTCCTTATCATCAACTCCTTGAAGAGTCTGAGTGAATTCTCTCTGCTATAGACCCTTCTCTGCAATAAGCCTTTTGATAGGCCACACCATTCTCTTTCATCTTCTTATGCCAATTATTGGCTTCTTCCTTCAACTTTGTCTTCAAGAGCTTGAAATCTACATCCTCCAAGGCCCCTGCCATCTCTGAGACCTCTTGGGAATCATCATCCCAATTCCATCCTTTCTGGCATGTAAACATTTCATCTATGGCTTCCTCATAGCCTTATCCTCTCTCTTCTCAAAAGTAATCTTTAATGGACACTTGATTGTCCCAACTTGGATTCCTTTATCCATACACTCCACAACTTCATCTGCAACTTGTCTAATTTATTTCTCAATCCCTGTCATCTCAACTTCTTGATCCCTTCCTTCTCTAGACCCACACATCACCATCTTCTTCTTTGTCTTTTTATCTTCATGAGTATCCTCATACTTTGTCTCATTGTTTCTTATCTGCATGTGCACCTCTACTTGTACATCTAGTCCTTCACATGAACCATTCACACCATCTATTCTCTCCTCTAGGATCTTGATCTGATCCACATCTCTTTGTGCCCCCATCATAGGCTTGCTGCTCCAAAGCATTGGCTTCTACCCTGCCTTCCATATTATGCTCTTCTTCTTCCCTTCATCTTAGGAACTAAACACTTTCAAACAAAAAATTTTTTGACATATTCCATGATGATTCATCTTCCTTCAATGATTTCAATATCATTTTCTCTCCATCATGCATGAAGGTATAGTTGTTCAGTGCTCAATCATAAAAGAGTACGTTTCTCTGGTTTCCATGCCCTCCCAAGGATCAAATAGAATTCTACTAATGGAATAAAATCACACAAGAAAAAATTCTTATAGGGTCCAATGTTAAAGTTAACATATGCTTCCTTTTTCACTTCAACTTGTCTTTCAACATGTAACCCATATACCTTGTCAGGTCTTCTATGCACCATCTATTGTAGACTCTACTTTTCAACCATCCCAACTGAAACAAAATTGAAAATGAACCACTAGAAATGATCATTTTACAAACCTTATTCATACACTTGCATTTTGTTCTAAATTTTGAGTATCCACGAGTCTCTCTGCTACCCAAATCTTTATCCATGATGGCATGAACCTTTCTTTCCTTCAATCAGTAATCTTTGTCCTCCTCTACAATCTAAGATCCATTCAACTTTGAATCACCACCTTGGAATGCTCTCAAAGGATAATTCAACTCTAAGGGTTCAAAAAGGGATTCTAGGTTTTCAAAATCTCAGATTGTCTTCTCCAACTCTTCTCCCAAAATCATTTTCTAAGCTCTGATACCACTTGGTGCAGAGGCTAGTGGTGAACAAGATTTATTCATGGTTTCATAACTCTTTTCTTGTTTCTTGGAAACAACTCCTTAAATCTTCATTTTAAGATCACTTATAGACCCATCCAACTCCATAGACCTATCAGAGGTCAACTTCAATCTCTCTTACCCTCAACTAGACTCCACATCTTGAACTCATCCACTTCTTCACACTCAACCATTCAATCATGCTTCAACTCCGTATCATGCACTCTTCACCCTATAGGCTTCTGCAACCAAAACCCTCAACCTTGCTTCAAATGGTAGCCCTAACTCCTATAAGGACCCAAATACACTCAAATAATCCTATCATTAACACCTAGAGTCATTCTTATAACCATTCTATCTTCTTGGACCAAACTTTCCAATCTTGCATTGTCATAGTAGTAAAACAGTGAGGGTTTTTAAATCCTTTCTCAAACTTTTCGCAAACAAATCCACAAAAAAATTACATGTTGGAATACCCTTTTTATAAGCTTGATAATATACCTCAAAACCAACCCTAGGTGTTTTGGACAAAACCACTCAAATCAGCCACTATCCCTGAACTAGGAGGGCTAATCCAACCCAATTTACAAAGAAACTACTATCATTTTTTTCCCTCAGACCTTGAGACTTTCAATAGAGTCATCAAATGACCCCAAACCATGGAATTTGCAACCAATTTGGTTGTCTAACCTCTCTATATGAAAAATCCCTAATTTACTCTCAAAAACCCCTAAAATCTAGGGCTTGTTCAATGTATGACCTCCACTCACCATATCATCAAATAAATGGATGATTCACAATTCTTAGACCATCCTTTAATGGATTCAAACACAAAATCACCCCCTCCAAAGACTAGATCCTCTACTGCTATAACCACGCACCATGCATGCAACCCTTTAACACTGTCAAACCTCAATCATCTCCTCTTACTCTCTGTAAACATCCTTAAATCTTGGATTATTCATGTTAGGAAACCATATGACAAGTGTGGATCCATCCCCAAGTTACAGTATGTACAAAAAGGGGATGGATCTTACAAATCCTTAGTGAATGACAAAACAAGACTATGTACTTCTATAGTATAGTCAATACTAAAAAAAAAAATAGAATTATAGAGGTTTGTACTTGATATAATATACTCTAAAAACCATCATGAAACTATAACCAAGGTTGTGGATCAATGTTACATCAAACAAGTCTTGAAAATTGCAATAAATCAATCATTCATTGCTTCAAACAGTGCAGTCCGTACAATCTACAATCTTAAACTTAACCTCTATCAACCTCTCATACTCTCTTGCCTTCTAAGGCTTACATAGACATAGAATAAATTTTGTAACTGATCCCCATCGATTGGGATTATTCAACATGCAATATAGTTTATTTTTAGAATTTTCCCTCCATGAGGAATCTAACCGTTACATTCAAATCTTCAAACACTAAAACTTGTCTAATTGACTTTCTACAAACTATGACTTCGAAATTTGTCCATGAAGGGCCTTAAAAAAACATTAAATCTACTATTCTACTCTAAGACTTAACCTGTTAGCCTTCTAGGTCTGTTATTATACCTTAGGCAATCAACTCTTATTAACTCCTTTCATGCCTTTATACATTAGGATTAATTACATCCAATTACATCAAATTGGTTTCAAGCCATATTACATTCAAAAATATTAATCTCTTTGATCATTTAGTCTTCATGAGCCAACCAAGTGACCCCTTTTCATGTCTTTGTCAGGGTGCCCTACACCACAGGCCATGTCAGAGCTTATAGTTGGGGATGCAAGTAGATCCCACGATTTTTTTTTGGAAATTGATAACCGTCAAGCATAGCACTAGGGAAGCATTGTAGAGACAATAGGCATGTTATATGGTATATCTACTTTTAAGTTATTTGATTCTGGTGCTTCATATTCTTTCATTTCCTCTTTCCTTGTGGAGAGATGTGGGCTAGTGGCAACATGAAAATTTGATAGTTGGCAGGTTGAGTTAGCCACAGGTTCTAGAGTGGTCATGGACTCCCTTGTTCATGGTTGTGTGTTGGATTTGGGTACATTCACCACCACCATATATCTTTGTATCCTACCCTTGGGTTCATATGGCGTAGTCTTGGATATGGATCAGTTAGGTTCCCACCAGGTGTGTATTGATTGCCAACATAAGTTATTGTAGGGTGTGGATGACACAGGTTGGTGCGTCAAGCTTGTAGGGGTCTAGAGACCTATTTCACATCACTTAAGCTCAGCCATGCAGCTGAAGTGGAGTATGCGACAAGGTTATCAATTTTTTTCAATCTCGGTTAGTGACCTTGATGGGGTTGGGAGTCAGGAGGTTTCTCTTGATGATCACCCATTGATTTGTGAGTTTTCGAATGTGTTTCCGAATGAGAACCCTGGTATTCCACTACAATGTGACATAGATGTTTTTATTGACCTCATTACCGAAGATGAACCTATTTCTTAGGCATCTTACCATATGACCACTTAGGAGTTGAGTGAACTCTGATTGCAGTTATAGGAATTTTTGGCCAAGGGCCATATTCATCCTAGTGTATCACCTTGGGGTGCATAGGTCATATTCATAAAGAATAAGGATGGATCCTTGCATTTTTGCATTGATTACCAAAAATTGAATAAGGTGACCGTGAAGAACCGATATCCCTCACTGAGGATTAATGACTTTTTGGATCAGATGAAGAGAATAAGAGTGTTCTCAAAGATAGATCTTAAGTTAGGATACCATCAACTTCATATCCATGAGGCTGATATTCATTGTACAACTTTTCACACTAGATATGGGTATTATGAGTTTATTGTTGTACCCTTTGGGTTAACCAATGTGACATATATGTTCATGAGTTTGATGAATGGTGTATTCCATACCTATCTTGACATATTTTTCCATGTATTTCTTGATGATATCTTAGTGTATTCGAGAACTATGGAGGAGCATGAGGGTCATTTGCATCAAGTTTTGCAGTGTCTATGTGACCAACAATTTTATGACAACCTAGCCAAATGTGATTTCCTCCATATTGAGGTGAAGTATTTGGAGAATATCATCTTTGGAGAGGGTATTTTGGTGGATCCTTCAAAGATCTAGGCTATAATAGATTGGACAACACCGACTATTGTTCCCAAGGTTTTTACTTTCAATCATTTGTCAAGTTACTACCACCGATTCATGAAGGATATTTCCAAGTTGACTAATCCTATCACTTCTCTTCATAGGAAAGGGAAGAATGTTTTTTGGTCATCGTAGTGTCAGTCAACATTTTAGGCTCTTAAGGAGTGTTTGACTAGTGCACCTATCTTTGCAGTGCCAGACCCTATAGGTGAGTTCATGGTGTACATTGATGCATCATTGCAGGGTGTGGGGAAAGTTCTTATGCAGGAGGGAAGATTGATTTCATATGAGTCCTAGAAGCTCAAGGATCATGAGTTGAACTACCCCACCCATAATTTAGAGTTAGGTGCAGTTTTGTATGCACTTGTGTGCTGGAGACATTTTCTTTTGGGTCACAAGTTTGAGTTACATAGCGATCATCGTAGCTTGTAGTATATCTTTTCTTAGCCAAACTTAAATGAACGTTAGCTTTGTTGGATAGATTTCCTCTATGAGTATATTTTTTATGCTCATTACATCAAGGATAAAGAGAATGTTGTTGTAGATGTCTAGAGTAGGAGGAGCCATGAGATCTTTGGTCTATCACTTGGAGTAAATTTATGTAGTCGTATTCTAGAGGCTTTACCTAGTGACATGTGGTACCAAAAGGTTAGAGTGGAGATTGAGTCTAGACGTCCCCTTGTGGGATGATTTTCAAATTACTCTTTGGAGTCATATGGTTATTACTACACCATGAGCACATTTATGTTTTAGTGTCAGGTGATCTTTATTCATTGGTTTTGTTTGATGCACATAGTGCACCATATTTAGTGCATCCTGGCATCAATAATATGAATTTTGAATTTAGATAATTGTACTTATGGGCACAGATGAGGTGCAATGTTTCTAATTTCATGTCTAGATGCTTAGAGTGTTAGAGAGTGAAGGCTGAGAATTAGCATCTGACAGGTTTTTTGCAACCACATTCCATTCTAGAGTGGAAGTGGGATATTATATCTATTGGTTTCATTATTGGATTACCTATGTATTCACATCGTCATAATCCTATAATGGTTACTATAGACAACTTGTCCAAGGTGGCTCATTTTTCACCCATGAGAGATTCGTATACTGTTTCTTTGTTAGCGCATGTGTTCATGGAGAATATAGTTTGGTTGCATGGGATACCTCACAAGATTATTTTAGATAGAGATCCGGTGTTTATTTCTACACTATAGACATCTCTCCAGTGTGCTTTGGCCACGCAACTCAATTTTAGCTTAGCATATAACCCCTATACCAAAGGTCAGATGGAGCAAGTGAATTGAGTTCTTGAGGACATGCTTCACATGTACGTTATGGATCAACAATTGAGGTGGGTGGACTATTTTTACTTGATTGATTTTTCATATAATAATGGGTACCATAGTTCTCTGGGCATCTCACTTTTTGAGGCCTTGTATGGTCAACTATGTCATACACATTTGAGTTGGGATCATTTGGAGGACCATGTTGTATTGGTTCCTAAGATGCTTTGTGATATGGGGAAATAGGTGATTCATATTAGAGAGCATTTGGTTATTTCTCAAGATTGGGAGAAGAAGTATGTCGATGCCCATAGATTGGACCATCACTTCTCAGTAGGTGACTGTGTGTTTTTGTGAGTTTGACCACAGAAGAGCCCCATTTGTTATGGGAAAGGATCAAATTTAGAATCACATTTTTTTGGACCTTTTGAGATTCTTGAGAGGATTGGTCATGTTTTCTATCATTTGGTGTTGTAGACCTTATGGCAAGACATATTGTCAATTAGTGTCAAAACACTTATTCAACCAGTTTCAACCAAGCCAACATGCATTATGCAAAGTCCCAAGTGATCAGCATTGCCTGAAAGATCAGGATTTCCCAAGTGATCAGTATGACCTGAGTGATTTACAGTATCACCTGAGTGACTGTTTATCACCTGAGTAGACTTCTGGACCTGAGTGACATTTTGAAGTCAAATTTTCATATATTGTTAAATATAATTTTGTTTATTGCAAGCCAAATTACAAATTTATTTGTTGGATAAAGATATATATGTAAGATAGTTTGTTTTATCCAAAATGTGAGTATGTAAGACAAGAATAAGTAATAATGTATGCATAAGAGTCAAGGCATGCGAATGATAGTTTAATTAAGAGAAGAAGTATTCAGGACAGCAAAGTCTCATTTATCACATACAAGTGGTCAGTTATATTCAGAAGGATCTTATTCAACAATCATAGTTGCACAGAGAAGATCATCAACTAGTTTATTCTCATAGGTGGATCAGCAAAATATTTTAACAAGGTGGACCTATCAGTCCTTTCTTTAAATCTCTTAACAGAGTTGCATTACTTATTGTATTGTACAAAATCCTTTAACAAGGTGGACCTAAAATTCCTTTCTATGCTCCTAATAGGGAAAGCCATCAGAAGTGGTTATTCTAAGCTCTAACAGGCTAAATTTATACTGTAGTACTAAATATTGTGGGTATCATCCCCACCCCAGCCTTAGTTTCTTTTAGAAGGTTTCTGGGTAACCAAATATTGTGTTATGTGTTGTGTATGATTCTTTACTTTCAAGTTCTATGCATGTAAACAAATAAGTTAATCTAATTGTGGATTAAGTTTTATTGGTTCCTAATTCATCCCCCCCCCCCCCTCTCAGTCATNCCCCCCCCCCCCCCTCTCAGTCATTGGGAACATCATATATTTCCAACAATTGGTATCAGAGTGGTGGTTCTCTTATAAGAAGTTTAACAGCTTGAGAAAAGATCAGAGGTTATGGAAACATACAGACTGGAGAAAGCCATCAAGAATGAAAAGACAGATCTTAAAGTGGCCATGGATCTGATCATGAAACTTAAGGAGCAACTCTCTCTTTCCCTGAAAAGAAGAAAAGAATTAGCAGTTCAGATGAATGACAAGAACTATATAGAAGAAAGAATTGAAGATTTTTGCAAGGACATAAGTTTTGAAGAAGCTAATGCAGCCATTGAAGACTTACTTAAAAAAAATCTCACTCTACATGAAGAATTCAAAAATTTGAAGAGAGAATAGGAAATTCACTCAATCAAAATATGTGGGGTAAGTGCACAAAGATGGGGGACCAAAAAGGGGGTATAAGGTGCCACTTTTTTCTGAAATCAGAAAACTCTGAACTTCAACGAGAAATTGAGTATACTTACACTCAAAATTTTAAAATGTGAAAAAAACAAGAGTTGTTCTACTCCGAATCTAGTTTATAAACTACTAATTTTTTTTAGAAATGGTGCAGATTAAGGCCCTCAAAAGGGGGGAGCACAAAAAGTGGTCCTATTTTTTGTAAAAAAACATAACATAGCGTCTGGTGTGCTCCCCCTAAAATGTTAAATTTTTTTTAAAAAAATTGAATCACTCCAGTGAGAAATTAGCTAACACCATCTAGTTTATCCCAAATTTTTCTGCTAATTATTTTATGAAAGTGTGATTTTTTGCCATTGTCCGAAGTGGAAACATCCCGAAAATGTGAAATTTCTATGTGCTCCACCTAGAAATCATTGAAAACTAATTGAAAATCAAAACTTCTTTTTTTTAAAGTGTGTAGAATGGAGTCTAGTTTTTGAAAATATAATTTTTTTCAAAATTTGATGAACGAGCCAAAATTTAAGCCCAAATGAATACACGTTGGTTTTTGACAAAAATCGGACATACTTAGAAAAGAAATTAGAGATGAAAGGCTTAACATAATGAGAATTGAAAATAAATTACATGGTTAGATAGCTATCAGAGAGATCTACAATATCATGTCATCTGATTTTATCATTATTGAACCACGTGCAAACCTGACGGGGAGCACAGGAAAAAAAATGTTATTTTTTAGTAAGTTTGCTAGAAAACACGTCTCAGGCCTGTTTGAATCGTCCAAGCCTTTGGGTTGGAACTCCAAGGCAAATCTAAGCCTTAGGCTTGGTAAACTTTAATGTATTTAAAAGGGTGCACACCCTATACTTACTATAGGGCGTGCGCCCTATAGGGTGTGCACCCTATATTAGACACAAAATCACAAAAGGAAGGAGAGAGAGAGAGGTGGGAAGAGAGAGAGGAAGAGAGATAAAGGTGCAAAGAGAGAGATAGAGAGACAGAGAGAGAGAGAGGTGGGAAGAGAGAGATGGAGAGAGAGAGGAGGAGGGAGGGAGAGCGAGAGAGAGGAGGAGAGTGAGAGTGTGTGTGTAGAAGTTGCTTTGCATCGTGGGAAAAATAGGCTTATTCTCAGAAGCTCGTGGGAAAAATCATATCAAAAGGGTAAACTAATTGAGGCGGGGGATGTGAAGGATCTAACAGTAGAAAGACTTGATGAAAAGATTAACTCAATTGGAGGTTTTGATCTCATAATAGGTGGAAGCCCCTATAATAATCTGTCAGGAAGCAATAGATGCACTAGGCATGGACTGGGTGGAAATCAATCTTCTATTTTCTATAAATTCCCAAGGATTCTAAATTATGTAAGGGGTGTACAATGAATTCCAGCCTAACTTGATACACTATTTTTGGTATGCACGATATGATTATTACATGTAGATTCTCTGTGAAGTGACCTTTCTTACAACCTTGGGTGTCATGACATGTTTGTCCAATTTTCTCTTTTTCATTTCTCTAACTCAGAGCTGGAGAACTAAGTAGTATTGCAACATGAAGTCGTGGCAAACCATGGCAAATAGCCAAGGAATTTAGGAAGACTATTTGTAGAATTCTCACAGAGAGAGAGAGAGAGATGCAATAGTGTTTGAACACTTGTTTCCCTTCTAGTATTTGACATTATCTTGTTTAACTTCTAGTATTTGGCATTATCTATAACAATCTTTGAATACTTATTTCACCTCTAGTGTTTGACATTATATATTAATCTGGTGGATGTCACATGTGTAAATATCATTGGTAGACCTTGTTGCAAAAGGAAACCTTAGTTAGCATGACTAATCAAATCTCTCTCTCTCTCTCACACACACACACACACACAAACACCATATAATCTCTCTCTCCTCATTCTCACCTATCTCTCTCTCTCATTCTCTCTCATATTCTCTTCCTCTCTCCTCCTATTCTTCTCACTCTCTTACTCTCTATTTCTTTCCCTTGCCCTACCCCACCTTACAACCCCTAAGATGTACTCTTAGGCTTCCTAATGATTCGTAAAGTGCCATAAGGGGTCATAGGACTTATTAATAGGTTTAAGGACCCCTTAAGGTGTCATAAAGGGTTGTATGAACCATTAATGGGTCTTAGAACCCCTTAAGACACCTTACGACCCCTAAGATGCACTCTTAGGCTTCCTAACAAGTTGTAACATGTCATAAGGGGTCGTAGAACCCATTGATAGGTCTTAAGACCCTTTAAGACACCTTACAACCCCTAAGATGCACTCTTAGGCTTCCTAATGTGTTGTAACATGTCATAAGGGGTCGTAGAACCCATTGATAGGTCCTAAGACCCCTTAAGACACCTTACGACCACTAAGATACACTCTTAGGCTTCCTAATGGGTCGTAACATGTCATAAGGGGTCGTAGAACCCATTGATAGGTCCTAAGACCCCTTAAGACACCTTGGGACCCCTAATATGTACTCCTAGGCTTCATAATGGGTCTTAAGGTGTCATAAGGGGTTGTAAGAACCATTAATGGGTCTTAGGACCCCTTAAGACACCTTACGACCCCTAAGATGTGCTCTTAGGATTCGTAATGGGTCGTAACATGTCATAACGGGTCGTAGGACCCATTGATAGGTCCTAAGACCCCTTAATACACCTTAGGACCCCTAAGATGTACTCTTAGGATTTATAATGGGTCTTAAGGTGTCATAAGGTGTCATAAGGTGTTGTTAGAACAATTAATGGGTCTTAGGAACCCTTAAGAAACTTTACGACCCCTAAGATGCACTCTTAGGCTTTCTAACAGGTCATAACATGTCATAAGGGGTCATAGAACCCATTGATAGGTCCTAAGACCCCTTAAGACACCTTAGGACCCCTAATATGTACTCTTAGGCTTCCTAATGGGTTGTAAGGTGTCATAAGGGGTTGTAAAAACCATTAATGGGTCTTCAGACCCCTTAAGACACCTTACGACCCCTAAGATGCACTCTTAGGCTTCCTAACGGGTCGTAGCATGTCATAAGTGGTCGTAGAACCCATTGATAGATCCTAAGACTCCTTAAGACACCTTAGATCCCCTAATATGTACTCTTAGGCTTTGTAATGGGTCTTAAGGTGTTATAAGGGGTTGTAAGAACCATTAATGGGTCTTAGGACCCCTTAAGACACCTTACGACCCTTAAGATGTGCTCTTAGGATTCGTAATGGGTCGTAAAATGTCATAAGGGGTCGTAGGACCCATTAATAGGTCCTAAGACCCCTTAATACACCTTAGGACCCCTAATATGTACTCTTAGGCTTCCTAATGGGTCTTAAGGTGTCATAAGGGGTTGTCAGAACCATTAATGGGTCTTAGGACCCTTTAAGACACTTTACAACCCCTAAGATGCACTCTTAGGATTTCTAACAGGTTGTAGCATGTCATAAGGGGTCGTAGAACCCATTGATAGGTCCTAAGACCCCTTAAGACACCTTAGGACCCCTAATATGTACTCTTAGGCTTC
>MU224217.1:5012474-5029960 GCA_018584345.1 Thuja plicata
CCTGGCTTTTTAAAAAGTTTGTAAATGTCAGCTTTTGTGATCTCTTTTTTTTTTACGTCCTCATATGATAATTTCTTTGTATAATATTGTTTTTTTTATTCTCTTTTGTTGTGCCATAAATTTAGTTTCCCACTAACTGAACCTACGTGGGTCAAGATCAATTCTAATGATTTAGAAAGTGTTGCCCTTCTAGGATTTGTACCAATAGAATCTTTTAACCTCCTAATTAAATATTCTATTTCTATTTTCCCATTTTCTATTTGGTTTATCAAGTTTTCATGTGTTCCAAGAAGAGGTTTCTGAATTGGTGAGGGCGGCTAGGGTTCATTTTCTTGGTTATTTTCAGCATCCATTTTTTCATGAGGAGAAGATGGAGGGTTTGGTTGAGGATTTTCTATGGGGATATCATTTCTTCTTGAAAATTAAAAGAAAATCTATTTTGAAACTCTAATTAAACATAAAATTGAAGACAAGAGAATTTCACAATCAAATTTGAAGAAAAAACTAAAAATTAAACCTAAATTTCAAAACAAATAGCATTCATGGTTGTAGAATCACTTACCTCTTCTTCGGGTTTGACCTTGTTGACATCGTGAAGCCATTTTTGCTTCACTTTGATGGAGAAAGCCTCACAATAAATTGCGTACGCGCTGTTATGAGGAGGAAAACAAAAACTTGGGAGAAAAAAAATGAGCCACAAAGTGGCTGCCCAAGATTTTTATAAAAGAAATTAGGGCGTACGCCCTATGGTTTGAATTTCCCAAACCATAGGGCGTGTGCCCTATAGAATGTACACCCTATAGGGCATGCGCCCTAAGCGCAGATGGGGGCCAAAAAGGTATTCGGCACCTTTTTGGTCCCCCATCTTGGTGCACATACCCTGTGAAGTCATGGAACTAAAGAAAAAAGGAGAAGATGATAGAAATATAGCATAAGAAGGTAAAGACTACTGAGTATAAGATTAGAAGAAAAAGCAAAAGAAATTCAACACTTATCACTTCAGCAAGCTGATTTGATAAGTCAACTCAACAATGCTACACATGAAGTAGACAATCTAAGAAAAGAAAATGAAAGACTGCAGAATGATCTCAATACAGAAAAGAAAACAAATGTAAGTATGATGAATTCACATACTAGCATGGATCAGGAAACAATATTCAGAAATCATGGACAAACTAGATTAGGTTATATTGAACAAGGTGAATCCTCATAGCAAGGAGCTCAAAGGAACAACAAACCTACACGCAATCATTGTGGTAAGTTAGGGCATATAGTTAATAAATGTTGGAGCAATGGAAAGTCAAAATTTAATGGTAAATGACACAATTGTAACAAACATGTACATAGAGCAAGTGAATGAAAAGAAAAACCTAAGTTTGAAGGAAAATGCTACAAGTGCAACAAATAAGGTCATAGATCTTCTGAGTGCAAAACTAAGAAGTGGAATCCTACTAAACAAGTAGCCAAGGCAATTTTTGGTTGGGATTACAGAACATGGTACATATGTTTTCATTGTGGTGAATATGGACACATTAGTGCATATTGTATGAAGACTCACTTCAAAAAAAATGGATCCTACTAAGAGATGTTATGTGTGCAAGCAACTTGGTCATCTAAGCAAGAATTGTATGAACAAAGAAAAAGTTGATACTGGTTTTGAGAATGGTAATGCCAAAAGCTCAAAAATTAGAACTAAGATGAGCAAGCAATGGGTAAGGAAATCCTCAAATAATTTAGATCAAAGAAATAAAGGATCTAATGACACCCTAAATAGTGAACTGGGTGGATCTACCATTATAGAATAGGTATGTAAGGAGATGACTGGAACTATGCAATACAAGCCATCCTACATTAGTTCCAAATAAGCTAAATAGTCCAAATCTGCATATTGATGAATGAGGACTTTTTATAGTTCTACCCGAGTCAGAATGATAGTTACACCTGATCCACTCTAGCTTAACCGAGTTGAGTCGAGCAGTATTGATAATTGGAAAGTTGGTTTCACCTGAGGTTCTAAGTGAATCAAAGAAACACCCAAGTCATACCAACTACTATGTATGGAGAATTTAATGAAATACTCTAACAGTTGAAAAACTCTTATAAATGAAGGATTGTAAAGAGTATTGCTTACAAAGCTTTCAGTTTACAAAATAATTCAGAGCCCTTAGAAATTTAGTGCAAATTTGAGATTGAAGGTGAAGTTTGATCATTTCATCCGAATAGATATGACATCCACTTCCACCAGCAAGGTCAAGAAAGGTTCTAAGATGTTAGTAAGGAGTGCAATTTGTGATCCTCCAATATTTAATCTTCATCTGGTAGTTGCAGAGGAGATAGACCCGATGGGAGCTCATTCCCTGATTCCTCTGAGAGTTTTATTGGTTAACGACATTCAAAGCTTCTATCATTGCAACATTCAAGAGATTGCAACCAATGAGATGAACCAAGCATATGACAAATTATGTACAAATGGGAGTCTGAAGCTCAAGCATAAGCACCTCAAAACCAAGGATTTGACACACATCATGCACATGCCGAGGGATTTCCAAAAAAAATGGATGAGATGTGTTCTCAGCTGTGTCCATGACATGCAACTATGGTTGGAACATCCTATGATGATCACAAAGAAGATAATTCACCATCTCATTGGGTTCCCGATGCTAGATAACTTGAAAGCTACCAAAACCCTAGCCCGAGATGACCTAGCTGAGTTAACTCTTGCCGAGTGGGATGGAAAAGGCATGAGACTTAACGGAGTAACTGATATGGAATTGAAATTTGGTATTCATGTTATAGCCCACAAGATATACAGCTCGAGCAGACCCAACATTGTTCAGTGTGAAGCTATTGACCTAGCATACAAAGTGGTGAAGAAGAATCTGGTATTTGACCTAGCAGAATTACATCTCATTTAGTTGAGAAAGAATATGGAAAGCATCTGAGTATCCAAATCTAATTCATGTAAGTTTGGTTCTTTTCTAATCTACATACTATTTTATGTTGAGAATTTCTTTCCCTCCAAATGAATAGTAGCATGGAAGAAGGATAGACCTATAATCCATCAGATTAATGAGTTCATAGCTAAGTTGGGAGATAACTTTGATAGCATTACGGATGGATACTTTGAGAGTTTCAAATAGAAGATGCAGAATAGGTTAAGAATTCCCAAACAAATAGTTAAGAATTACAAGATGAAATCTATTTTCTAGTTGATTGTGATAAGGTTTATATACAAATAGTGAATCCTAGGGTTGCATGGGTAAAACCCCTGCCATATGAAGGTAACAAAGATGACACAAAAGATATCATAGAGGCTCTTGTAAATGAACCTACCAATCCAAAGGCACCTTAATTTGGAACATATGAGGAAGAAAAGAGTAGGATATCTCTGGAAATTGAGATTCCCAAGATATTGAAAAGAGTAAAGAGGAGACTTGATACATTCAAGAAGAAGTATGGAAAGACCTCTGACTCTCCTACCATCTCTGAGAGTAAAGAGGATATAGTTAAAATAGAGGATGTTGAATCTGAAGAAGAAAAGGAAGAAACTAACATTGAACCTCCACAGAAGAAGAGGAAGGGAACACCCAAACAAACAAAGGTAAAAAGCACTACCCCTGGTGTCACCTTCAGGAGATCAAGGAGAAAACTTATACTACATAATGATGAGGATGAAGATGAAGAAGATGATACTATGGTCTTCACTAAACCAGCACCCACATTGGATCATAAGATTAAAGAACTAAAAGAAGGAAGAGCTACGAGTTCTTTAAAATCACTGAAATATTCTTCTAGGACCAAGGAAGAAAAGAAGAAGATTGAAGAAGCGGTGGTGGAGAAGATGGGAAAATGGAAGTATGACCCCTCCGAGCTGAAGAATTATATGAATGGAGACCTATTCAAGGCATTCTCCATTCCCTGGAACAATGCAGTCCAACCTAAAATGGACATAAGGGAACAAATATTGAAGAAAGTTATGCCTATAATGAAGGGAAAAAAGTAAAAGAATCCTTGAGCAAATATCAGAATAATCACACCCCCAGATTCAGGGCATTCCAAATATTGAACAAAAACATAGAAGATGTAGTCCAATGTGCCACATTAGTGTGGGAATCAATATTTGAGATGAAAGATGATGATGAGGCAGAAGTACCGAGTACAGACCCTCCAAAACAAGAAAATGATGATACACTACCTGAGGTACAGACCATTGCGGAGTCAAATGCTGAGTAGATTATAGTTGAGGTAATGGCATCATTGCCCCAATCTCCTATCCATAAAATAGCACACCCAAGCAAGGAAAAGGTTGCAGAATCCATATCTGAACATGTAGTAATCGAGAAACAGGCTCCAATCACTACTGATAAAAGCACACCCAAGTCACAGAAAGACAAGGTAGATATTTCTACTGCTAGTAATGACTCATCAATAAATATTGATTCAACAATTGTTATTGTAAAGGTCAATGACCTAATTGGAATGAATACTGAAGAAAAGGATGAGGAAGGTAAAGGAAAAGAAATTGTTCCTTCACTGAGTCCTAAGACACTAGGAAAAGAAAAAGTAGTAATTACTGATGAAATGGATCTTGATAAAGAAATTGTGATTCAAAATTGGGATCTATCCAGCTTATCTGTAGAGAAAAAGGATATTTTGGGAGAACTGTGGAAGAAAAGAGCTACACATCAGAAGCTCTAAAAGGAAAGGCAAATAAATAAAGTACTTGAAGATGTAAAAGGCATATTTGTAGATGAATTGTAGATTGATATCAATGAGAGTGAATCAATAATGGACCAACTTGTTGACATTGTCCACAAGTTCAACACAGATATGAATGGTCAGGAGAAGTTACTTGAGAAGGAAGAGAAGAAATTTGAGAACAAGGTTCTAGAAAACATTGCAAAGAAGATTCCAATTGACCAGGTGCAACTTACAAAGATCATCAACACTCTAGAAACCACCATGGAAAATGTCATAGCATTGTTTATAAAGTTGAGTGACACTTCTAACTTTACTATGCAGATCAAGAACAAGATAGTGAATATTGATGCAGACATGAAGGAAAGTGCAAGGCAGTTAGCACTTAACCCAAGCACCAGTTTCGCTCACTTCATGAAGATCAAGAATGTTACTAATCTACAGGCTGAATTGTTGAGAGAAGAAGCAAGGACTAGAGAGTCACTAATAGCAATCCAGAGCCAACTTCTACCACACATGGATGGAATACAGAAATGCATTAAACATGCTAAGACACTCATCCATGAAAAAAAATTCTTAGTTGCCAAGCTAATGATAGAGTTGTCTGCAAAGATACAAGTTGAATTACACATCTTAAAGGTGCTACAGGACAATTGGGACAACACTTTGTCTCAGATGTTGAAGGTACATAGTGATTTCCTATCCTACTTTGGAATTACCTTGTAAATACAACTTTTGACATTTTTGTCAAAAATAAGGGGGAAATATCATTATATTGTAATTAAGGGGATATATCATTGAGGAAACACATGTACAGTGGAAGAATGTAGAAAATATACTCTACTAAAACAATTTTTGAAAAACACAAAAATAGAGTCAGTTGGACCTGAGCAGCAGAAGTAGTGTCAAAACCCGAGCAGACAGTAAGGGGAAATTTTGACATATCAGACACAAAATTCAATGATAAGCGTATTTGTCACTAATGCAAAAGGGGGAGATTGTAGAACTTATGGAAATACATATTTTCAATTAGTTTCAAAACACTTAGTCAACCAGTGTCGACCGAGCCAACATGCATTATGCAAATTCATGAGTGATCAGCATTGCCCAAGTGATCAACATTGCCCGAGTGATCAGTATGACCCGAGTGATTTACAATATTTCCCGAGTGACAGTTTGAAGCCGACTTTTCATATATTGTTAAATATAATTTTTTTTATTGCAAGTCGACTTACAGAGTTATTTTTTGGATAAAGATATATATGTAAGATAGTTTGTTTTATCCAAAATGTGAGTATGTAAGACAAGAATAAGTAAGAATGTATGAAAAAGAGTAAAGGCATGAAAATGGTAGTTTAATTAAGAGTAGAAGTATTCATGATAGTAGAGTCTCATCCATCACATACATGTGATCAGTTATATTCAAAAGGATCTTATTCAGAAATCACAGTTGCACAGAGAAGATCATCAACTGGTTCATTCTCACAGGTGGATCAGAAAAATCCTTTAACAAGGTGGAATTAACAGTTCTTTCTTTAAATCTCTTAACAAAGTTTCATTACTTATTGTATTGTACAAAATCCTTTAACAAGGTGGACCTAACAGTCATTTCTATGCTCCTAACAGGGCATACCATCAGAAGTGGTTATTGTAAGCTCTAACAGGATAAATTTATACTATAGAAATAAATCTTGTGGGTATCATCCCCACCCCAATTTTACTTTCTTTTGGAAGGTTTCTAGGTAACCAAATATTGTGTTATGTGTTGTGTATGATTCTTTACTTTCAAGTTCTATGCATGCAAACAAATAAGTTAATCTAATTGTGGATTAAGTTTCATTGGTTCCTGATTTAGTCCCCCCTCTCAGTCACTGGGAACATCATATATTTACAATAGGTGTTTCTACCTAGCCTATCACGCATCCATGATGTGTTTTATGTTTATGTTTTGAGATAGTATATTCCCAATGTGAACCGTGTTATTGATTGGGGTACTTTACAGTAAGAGGATAGACAACTTTATTTGGAGCCCATTTGCATTCTTTAGCATCAGAGGTTGATCCTCAGGGGCCGATACATAGAGAAGGTAAGGTTTGACTAGGAACCAGGTGATGAGAATTCTACTACATAGGAAGATGCTTCATAGTTGAGATTTTTTTACCCCTATCTTTTTGTAGGCTTCCAGGAGTAAGCTTATGTCTAGGGGGGAAGGATGTAGTGCCTCCTATGATTTCGTTCTGATTCATGTTTATTTGGTTATCATTATGATGAGATTCTTTCAATGATAGTACCTTATTTTTGGGTTTCCAACATATTAGTTGTTATAGATGGTTGGTTTATGTTTCTATTTGCAATTTTGATCATATATGCATGATGATGCTAGAGATTTGACATGATGCCTTATGATGATATTTGGTTTATTTTCTTTAAAAAATAATGGATCACTATGTTGATGATATCTAATTTCTCTGTAGTACTATGCCTTATATGTTGTTGGATATTTCAATAGTTACTTCCATTGATATATGCTCATGTTGTCATGATTGATTATTTAATGCTTATATTTAAATGCGTAAATGTTAATGCAATAGTTATTTAAATAAATTAATGTTCACTATTTACTCATGCAATTGATATATACTATGATATTTGTGTTTGTACAAAGTGAGACAAAGTCGTAGTTACCCCTTTGTGAGGTCCACACAATGGTGTCATTCTCCTTTTCTATTTGATTTGTATATGTTGTGCTTTGGCAATTTTATAGTGAGAAGGTACACTTGATGTTTGTGTGTTTCAATGAATAGGTACCAGACACATTTTGCCTAAATTTGAGTATTTAAGTGTGTCTATATCCCCAACAGTGGCACGGGAGATAGTATTACTGAATTTTTATGTTGATCCAATGTCATGATGACATGTAACTGATTGAATGTTTGAAGATGTTAAGCTGATCACCGAAATGCAGAAGGATAATGCAAGACATTAAATCAGTTAATGGATTGTATTTTCATTGATGTCAACTTGATATAATCTAATCGGTTATAATCAAAGTGTCAAAGACTTTAGAGAATCAAAGAGAAAAAGATTATACTTTTTATAATGCATAAAAGACAAGTATTCACAATGTGACTACAAACACCGACGGTCACTGAAACCCGATGGATAGAGATCACCGACACTCAAGTCACAGTGATTCCCAAGCAAGAACACCGATGAGAAGAATCACAAGCATACCCGACAGCCAGAAACATAGTGTAAATTGACAAGAGAAGCCCGAGGAGAACTGGAGTATTGACCGATGCCATCAAAGAGTTAAACCAAAATTAACTTGAGTTTAGAAATGACAAAATATCTAGTTGGAAGAGCTAAATATAGAGTTAAATGGTAGTTATCATTGTTTTCATTGACAAGATAAGTAATTTATTTAAAGTTGTTTTGTCCAATTGGCAAGAAGATCTCAGCGAGATAAAAATAGGAGTTTTTCTTTAAATCTAATTGCCGAGAATTGTGGATCATGCCAAGATCAAGAAGATCAAGAACCTAATAATGGTGACATCATGTCTACAAAGAGATAACTCAATTCATTACGAATTGGTGTGGGTGAATGAATGAAAAGAGGATGCTGAAGAAAAACTGATGAAGAGAAACTTCATACAGTACTAATCAACAAGCTGAGGAAAGAGCTAAATATTTCTGCGGACACTAAGCAATAGAGAACACATCACCGAGCAGAATCAAAGTGGAGAAAAGGTATAAATAGAGATATATTGATTAGAATAGTTTTGTGAGATTACAATAGATCTAAAAATCTACAAGTATAAGTTGTATATGTGAACAAATCATACTATTTCAGTTTAACAATTGATTCAGAAAGTCTCTTAACCAAGCGGGATTTAAAGATCATTTTTATATTTAGATATATCCCAAGGAGTATCAAAAATTTTGATCATGAAGATAGCATGAGATACCAGATACCTATTGATAGGCCAAGTGAGTTTTTGATCAAGGATGGTAGCATAGAGATGCCCGATATCAAGTGACAGACTAAAAATTTAAATCCTCTAACAAGGTCACACCTAACAGTGTGTTTGTAACCTTTAACAGGGTTGGCTCTTCACCGAGCTCACTTTAGAAGAGTGAAAATTTTGGGTTAGCGGTCCCAAGTGGTTTTTCCCTTAATAGGGTTTCCATGTTAAAAATCCATGTGATAATGTGTTTATGAGTCATTACTTTAGTGTTTTTCATTACACTTATCTTAATTGGATTGATCGGTATACTCTAGATAATTTACTGTCTTTCGGTAAATTAATAAACTGTTGTTCGGTAAATCTACAGTAGAAAGTTTTACAAAGCATTCCGAGCAGTAGTAAATTGATATAATTATTTGTAGGCATTCATCTTATAGGACTGAAGATAACTAGAGGTATAATATTGTGGTACTAATTTTTAAGGGTTGATTATTGGAATATCTTTGAGGCCACTGATTCACNTCCCCCCCCCCCCCCCCTTCTCAGTTATTACTAACAATTGGTATCAGAGCTTGTGTTCTTAGAAAGGGAGTTTAACAGCTCAAGAAAAAGATCACAAGATGAACAGACGAGATGTGCCCAAATTGAATAAAGATAAATTTGCATCATGGAAAATCAAAATACGACTCCAACTATCAGGTATTGGAAATGATATTGTTCAATACTTAGATACTAAATATGTGTTGCCTATAGGACCTCATACTCTTTAGAAATTAAGTGTCAAGCATGAGCATAACTGCATGATGATAGAACTAGCATCATCACTCTCCGATGCTAAGTTTGAAGATGTCAAAACCTGCACCTCTACAAAGAAAATGTGGGATAAGTTGAAGCTTGTACATGGAGGAGATGTTAATGTACTCAGAGCAAAGGCAGAAATCCTAAGAGGGAGGTTTGATGACCTAAGGATGAAAGAAGGAGAAAACATTACTCAGTATAGTAGCAGAATCAAAGAGGTAGTAAATACTATCTAAGGAGTTGGAGGTTTACTTGAAGAGGAGACAGTGATAAGAAAAATCTTAAGAACCTTATTGCCTGTTTATGATATTAAAATTTCTGCTATTCAAGAAATGAGAGCAGTTGCAAACAATACAGTTACTCTAGATAGTCTGATTGGTAGACTAATTTCATTTGAGATGAACAACTTTGATAATAATGTCTTACCATCCATAGAATCTGCATTCAAATATTCTCTAAAGATAAGTATCTCAAGTGATAGACATGTTGTTAGAAATGATAGTGATAGTGATAATGAGGATCAAGGACTTGATGAAATTGAAGCACTAATGGAAAGAAGATTGCAAAGAGGCAAAGGCAGATACAAAGGTAAATTAACACTTGTATGTTTCAATTGTAAAGAGGTTGGACACTTTGTTGCAAGATGTCCAAACCAAAGAAAAGATGATAGAGGTAATGACAGATCATTCGAGAAGAAGTTTGATAAAGGTGATAATAGAGATTATCGGAGCAACCAATAATCTGACAAGAGAGATACCCAAGACTACAAGGACAAAGGGAAGAAAGCTTGCTACCTATCTGAGAACAAATCTGATGACACTTACACTGAATTAGAAGAAGACATTGAGATGGTATTTGTAACCATGAAGGATGATTCAGATGAAGATGAAGAAAGGTATGTATAAACTGCACTCATATCTAAATTTAGTAAAAATGTTGTCTGGATCATAGATAGTGGCTGCACTCATCATATGACCAGTGATAAACAAAATTTTGAGACTTTTGAATACTATAATGGTTGTTCAGTGAGAATGGGAAATGATACACCTTGTCTAGTTGAAGGTAAAGGAACCATAATGTTGAATAACCTGATAAAATGTGAAAATGCTTACTGGGTAAAAGGAATGAATTACAATTTGTTAAGTGTTTTTCAGTTGGACAATTTAGGTCACAAAGTAGCATTTGAAAATAAGAAGGCAAAGATATTCAATGAATTAGGAAGATTGATTAGTACTGCTGAGCAGACAAAAGGTAACCTTTTCTATCTTGATGCCACTAACACCACTTGTTTAATGGCTAGAAATGAAGACATATGGTTATGGCACAAAAGATTGTGTCATGTGAACTTTGAAAACATGATAAAGATAAGAAACAAAAGGAATGTCAGAGGCTTACCGATGATGACTAAGCTCAAGCATATCATGTGTAAGAATTATTAAAAAGGTAAGATGGCAAAGTCTAGTTTCAAGAGTAAAACCCATACATCTACTGAAATTCTAGAATTAGTCCATACAGATCTATGTGGACCCATGAGAAGAAAGAGCTACTATGGAGATAGGTATTTTATTCTCTTTGTTGATGATTTTTCTAGAATGATGACAGTCATATTTTTAAAAGATAAATCAGAAGCATTTAAGATGTTTAAATGGTATAAAACAATGGTAGAAAAGCAAAGTGAAATGAAATTGAAATTCTTAAGGTCAAATAGAGGAGGGGAATTTACTTTAGAAGAATTCATTGACTATTGCAATGAGCATGGAATTAAAAGACAGGTTTCTGCACCAAGAACACCACAACAAAATGGAATTGTTGAGAGGAGAAACCGATCAATTGTTGACTGTGAAATAACATTGATGATTGAGAAAAGCATCACTCAAACCTTCTAGATAGAAGTTGTCAGTACTATTGTCTACACATTAAACAAAGTATGATTGAAGAAAGACACAAAGAAGAAACCCTATGAGCTTTGGTATGGTCATACACCCAATGTAAGTTAGTTCAAAATCTTTGGTAGTTAATATTATATATTGAAGGATAATAGAAATGGAAAACTTGACTACAAAAATAAAGAAGGTATCTTCCTAGGGTATTCAATCAAAAGCAAGGCTTATAAATGTCTTAACAAGTCATCTAACAAAATCATTGAAAGTGCAAATGTGAAATTAGATAAATTTGTAGAAAATAATGATAAGGAAAGAAAAAGGAACCAGAGGACTACAACAGGTTTATTTATACAGAACCTAACACTCTACCCGAGCAATAGTGTGTCACTCCCAAGCATCAGAACATTGCACCCGAGCATCAGGCTGCAATAATTGACGATCAGGATAATACTCAAGATGATTTTCTGAACAATGGACATGAAAATGAAGGTGAAGAAGATAATCAAAATGATGAACACAGAGCTGAACCAAAACTTTCCAAGTATGGCAGAAGACATCATCCACAGAATCAAATCATAGGAGATAAGAAGGATGGAACAAGAACAAGAAGTAAGTCACTTAACACCAGAAGTTTACTTTTTAATTTTGAGCCTAAATCTATTAACAATGCACTTAAGAATGAAGAATGGGTTAGTGCTATGAATGAGGAGATAGAATAGATCGAGAAGAACAATACATGGACACTAGTACCAAGACCAGATGAAAAGAATGTCATTGGTACCAAATGGATATTTAGAAACAAGTTGAATGAGAATGAAGAAGTTACTAGAAACAAAGCAAGACTAGTATGCAAGGGATATACAAAAGAAGAAGGTATTGATTATGGAGAAACCTTTGCACCCATTGCTAGACTAGAAGGAGTCAGAATCTTATTTTCATATGTTTTATTTAAAGGAATAAAAGTATACCAAATGGATGTGAAATCTGCATTCCTAAATGCAATACTTGAAGAAGAGGTATACATTGAACAACCAGAAGGGTTTGTTGATCCAGACAAGAGAAACATGGTAAGTAGACTACACAAAGCCTTGTATGGATTGAAACAAGCACTGAGAGCCTGGTATGAGAGACTTCACTCATATATCATTAGCATAAAATTTGTTAGAACAAGTGAAAATAGCAATCTATACTTAAAAGAAGATACCGATGGTAATATTCTAATTGCTGAAATTTTTGTTGATGATATCATTTTTGGAGGAAATGAATTGTTATGCAAATCCTTTGCTAATGAAATGAGAAAGGAATTTGAAATTTCTATGTTTGGAGAGATCAAATTCTTTCTTGGTGTAAAGATTCTTCAACAAGATGCAGGCATATACATAACTCACTCCAAATACATCAAGGAAGTACTAAAGATATTCAGGATGGAAGATTCCAAACCAATTGGAACACCTATGGCTACTGGATGCAAGCTGAAAAAAGAAGACAAGACAAATGAGGCAAATCAAACCTTATATAGATCAATGATTGGAAAATTGATGTATGTTGTTCATACCAGACCAGATATAGCACATGCAATGGGGATAGTTGCAAGATTCTCTGCTAATCTCAAAGAATCACATATGACTGTTGTCAAAAAAAATTTGAGATATCTAAAGAACACCGAGGACTATGGCTTATGGTATAAAAGAGAAGGAAAATTTGAGCTATAAGTCTATACATATGCTAATTGGGCTGAAAACATTGATGACCAAAAGAGCACAATTGGAGGAGAATTCTTCATGGGTGATAGACTTGTCACATGGATAAGAAAGAGGCAAGGATGCATCTCTCATTCTACTGTAGAAGCAGAGTATGTGGTTGCTACTGAAAATTTCTCTAATATTACATGGATCAAATAATTACTAGAAGGTATGCATATAAAGATTATTGAACCAGTAATTATCTATTGTGACAACACCAGTGCAATAAACATTTCTAAGAATCCTGTCATGCATGCTAAGATTCAAGCATATTGCTACCAAGTATCACTATGTGAGATAACAAGTGCAAGAAAAGGAAGTGACACTGGAATATGTTCAATCAAAGGAATTGTTAGCTGATATATTCACCAAGCCATTACTGAAGGATACTTTTGAGTATCTAAGACAGAGACTAGGGGTTCAACCCTTGTCTATCGGTCAATAATCTGACTATGAGGTTGCATCAACCTATACCAAATCTAAAGATTAGTCATGTTGATGCAAATACTAACATTAACAGCAACAGATACATCTGTACATAGAAAGGTACATATCTACACCAAAAATTAGAACATTGTATTGCTGATAGATAGGGAAATTCAAGGAATATATTATGCAAAGGAATAGAACATGATATAGATGATAAAACAAGGAGAATTTTTTTTTTTTGGCATTGTTGTCAAAGGGAGAGATGTTCTCATTATCATAAGAGAGAATTATCATCAGGGATAGATTTGCCTTATCATATAAAGGGAGAGATGATCTCCATATCACATAAAGGAGATATATGATAAAGGAAGAGATTATATCATTATCCATGAAGAGAAGTTCCTGAGAATCAGAAAGGAAGAGTTAATCAATATTCTAAGGGAGAAAAATTGATAACATATGAAATATCCATCTAAGGGAGAGAGTTCAGACAAAGAGAAAGATTGTTGTCAAAGGAAAAAGAGATTATCAAGAAGAAGAAAAGTCAAGGCATAGCACATATCAGAACAGAGATATCAGATGATACATCTATCCAGTGAAGGGATTAAAGATTGAAGACAACCACTTTGCAAGAAACAAATCTAAGCTATTTTTGAGCTTACTGAGAGCCAAACATTTGGAATAGTTACATTAGGAAAGCTTGATGAAAATGTATATTTCATATTGTATTAGTAATAGTATAGTATGATAATGTAGTATGTTTTCATCAATGCCAAAGGGAGAGATTGATGACATGTAACTGATTGAATGTTTGAAGATGTTAAGTTGATCACCGAAATGCAGAAGGATAATGCAATACATTAAATCAATTAATGGATTGTATTGTCATTGATGTCAAATTGATATAATCTAATCGGTTATAATCAAAGTGTCAAAGACTTCAGAGAATCAGAGAGAAAAACATTATGCTTTTTGTAATGCATAAAATACAAGTATTCACAATGTGACTAAAAACACCAACAGTTAGTGAAACCCGTAGATAGAGATCACTGACACTCAAGTCATAGTGATACCCAAGCAAGAACACCAATGAGCAGAATCACAAGCATACCAGATGGCCAGAAACATAGTGTAAACCAATAGAGAAGCCCGAGGTGAACTGGAGTGTTGACTGACACCATCTAAGAGTTAAACCAAAATTAACTTGAGTTTAGAAATGAAAAAATATCTAGCTGGCAGAGCTAAATATAGAGTTAACTAGTAGTTATCATTTTTTTCATCGACAAGATAAGCCAGAGATAAGTAATTGATTTAAAGTTGTTTTGTCCTGTTGGCAAGAAGATCTCAGCGAGATAAAATAGGATTTTTTCTTTAAATCTGATTGGTGAGAATTGTAGATCACGCCAAGATCAAGAAGATCAAGAACCTAACAATGGTGAGATCATGTCTATAAAGAGACAACTCAATTCATTACGAATTGGTGTGGGTGAATGAATGAAAAGAGGATGTTGAAGAAAAACTAATGAAGAGAAACTTCATACAATGTTGATCAACAAGCTCAGGAAAGAGCTAAAGATTTCTATGAACACCAAGAAATAGAGCACAGCATCATCGAGTAGAATCAAAGTGGAGAAAAGGTATAAACAAAGATATTGATCAGAATAGTTTTGTGAGATTACAATAGATCTGAAAATCTGCAAGTATAAGTTGTATATGTGAATAGATCATACTATTTTAGTTTAACCATTGATTCAGAAAGTCTCTTAACTGAGCGAGATTTAAAGATCCTTTCTATATTGAGATACATCCCAAGGAGTATCAAAAATTTTGATCATGAAGATAGCATGAGATGCTAGATACCTATTGACAAGCCAAGTGAGTGTTTGATCAAGGATGGTAGTATAGAGATGCAGGATATCAAGTGACAGACTAAAATTTTAAATCCTCTAACAAGGTCACACCTAACAGTGTGTTTTTAATCTTTAACAGGGTTGGCTCTTCACCGAGCTCACTTCAAAAGAGTGAAAATTTTGGGTTACCGGTCCCAAGTGGTTTTTCTCTTATCAGGGTTTCCATGTTAAAAATCCATGTGTCAATGTGTTTATGAGTCATTACTTTATTGTTTTGCATTACACTTAACTTAATTGGATTGATTGGTATACTCTAGATAATTTACTGTCTTTTGGTAAATTAACAGACTGCTATTCGGTAAATCTACAGTAGAAGGTTTTACAAAGCATTTCGAGCAATAGTAAATTGATATAAGTATTTGGAGACATTCATCTTATAGGACAGAAGATAACTAGAGGTATAATAATGTGGTACTAAGTTTTAATAGTTGATTATTGGAATATTTTATAGGCCATTGATTCACCCCCCCTCTCTCAGTTATTACTAACATGTTGTCCCTGTATGGATGACATATACATGAGTAGTATATTGTTCCCTTTGTTACATGTTGGTAAATCCATATTCACTATGCATTCGTGATAGACCGGTGACTATCTATGCATTTAGAAATTCCTGTAGTTTTCATAGAGGATTTAATTAAATACTAATTTTTAATGCTTTGGGAAATTTTTAATACTTATTTCTCATCCCGACTAATTTTTCGTAGGTGGATTCCAATTATTTGCAAATGATTTATTTAGTTTTTGGTTTAGTCTATAGTTTTGTTAAAATACTTAAGTGACCTATTTTTAAAAAGCCACTTTTTAAAAGTGATATATATGTTGAAAAGTCAGTTCTTTGAAAACACTTCTCCTTTGTTGTTTTTTATAAAAAAAAAATTATTTTGCTCCAAACTTGATTAGAGAAATTAACTCTTTTGTTTGTTGTGACTGATTGGGTCATCGAATCTTCATGGGTAGTAGCTCGTTACAATCCTTCCATGCATACCACCATTTGTGTGGAGTGACTTTTGGATTCAGCGAGGAAATTTATTTGTTCTTCATTATTTCAAGTTTCTCCTTCGGTTGTGAGCTAGGGCCTTAGATATTTTATTCATTTCTCCATCATTTGATCTGTTTCTTGTTTTCTTTTTCTTTGTCGGCTGAGAGTTAGTACTCCCCCACTTTCTTGTATCTTTTAGATGCTCGGTTGACTCACTATGAGTAACTGAGCTTTTCATTATTGGTTATTTAATGTTATGTTGCTTAAATTTTTGTGTGTGCTCAGAAATGAGTTTTTATTGTGTTTATATTTTTTTGGGTGTCTGTGGGTAGCTGGGTTTTTGGTTTGTAACTTTCTAAGAAGTTTTTTTTTCCAAAAAACTTGGGGTCACCTCATTTTGTGTGCCACCTAGTTTTACAGTTTGGTTTGTTTGGTTTAATCTGAACATTGGTGTGTTTTCCTTCAGGTTTCCAACCATTCTATGGTTTTATTTTTGAAAGAATTGATCAAACTCAATTCTACACAACCCAAGAAGAACCTGTTAGCCAATAACCTGTTACAAGAGAAGAAAAATGGAGACAGAAGAAAAGTGCTCTCAAAATGTGAAAAATGCATAAGAGATAAAATAAAAAGTACAAGGCTCAACCTTATAAAAGGTGAGAAGGAAACCCTAAAGGAAAAAACTAGGTTGCACATTATTAATTAATAATGTACCTAAGTGAAGCTTAAGTAACTAGAGTAATATAAACTTATATAATTAAATCGATATGATTTAATTAATAAGCATAAAGTAATAATACTCTAACACCCCCCCTTAAACTAAACGCAGGGAGAAAGATGACCTAGCAAAAACTATGAAAGCAAGAAATGGGTCCCGACAACAAGGCCTGATCAGGTACCCAGTACAAGGAAATCTCTGTAAACTGGAGACAAAGGAGAAAACCCAGTGGAAAAAACTCCTCTACAAAAAGAGATATAAAAGCAAGCAAAGACAAAAGGAATGACTTCAAGAGACTCTCTCAAAGCCATAAGTACAATGCGTGTTGCTAACCCCCCCGTGAGAGAGGGTCAAGGCT
>MU224217.1:5030315-5042971 GCA_018584345.1 Thuja plicata
ACACTGGTCTCAGGAACAACACAAAGGTTCAAGCGACCTGACTGCACCTGATGATGCTCTCTCGAAAGGGGAGAGTTGTGCTCCAACAATGGAGATGGTGGACCAAAGTGAGAAAAGGTGTAGAGATGGGTGGAATGATCAACTATCCCAGTAGCAATAATGCCTCCTGTCACACTATCCCTGATGAAGGCTAAATTGGTCGTGAACTCAACTTTCTTCCTTGACCCACTGCGTGTAATCTGATAAATCGAGAGAAGGTTTGAAGATAGAGATGGAACATACAATACATCATTGAATGTGCCATCCTGAATGCTGACCGAACCTATCCTGTAGACTGTCTGTATAGTGTTATTCCCCATGAGAATATGAGGAATAGGAGAAGTCTCAAAAGAAGAGAACAAATCCTGAGAAGATGTCATATGGTGAGAAGCACCAGAATCCAGTATCCAAGGGACCTGTGAAGGGGATGCAACAAATGCCCGTAATACATGACCCTATCCAAAATCCTATCTAGATGACGAAGAGGAGGCAGAAGACTGAAAAGCAGACCCTTGTGAGGTAGAAGAGGATGGAGAGGAAATAGTGCTCTTCTGAAGGAGAGCTTGCAAATCTACAATCTATTTCTCATAGCCATCAAATCTCTTCTGAAAACACTATGACTCATCATGAGGCCCCTTCTAACAATAAGAACAAGTGGGGTTCTGAGTCTTCTATTTCTCCTTCTTAGAAGAAGATGGTGGGCCAGTAGAGTGCTGAGAAGAGGAATCAAATATCTACTTTAGCTTCGGCTTCTGTGTATCCTGAGATGACTTGGCAAGCAATGCCTGTGACTGTGAACCTGTAAGAGAATCCATCTGACTGAGTTTGGACTTCTCACAAGTTAACCTATCACAGAAGGTCTCAAAAGAGGGCATAACATGCTGTGCACCCAGTGCATCCATAGTGGAGTAGAAGGTAGAAGTGAAAATCTTATAAGGACCACGAAGCTTGGAGAGTATCAGGAAGATGCACTCATCATCTCACTTCGTCTTTCCAGCAACCTGTAAAATAGATCGAAGAGACTTGAACTTCATCAGGAAGTCCTCAATGCTGGTGAAAGAGTCAGGTGCCAAGGAGGTGAACTCTGCATCTATCTGGAGACTCCTGAACTGATCCATGATGCCAAACAAGGTGGAAAACTTGTCCCACATATCCCTGGGTGTGGTCAGACCATCCAAGTGGAACAACAACCCATCTAAAATATTCAAGGCAATAAGGCCCATTGCCTCATCCATCCTATTTATGTACATAAGAGCCTCATAAGGCCTCTGAAGAACTAGCTAAACTATATCCAGGCATGACCATAAACCTCATGACATGAGGAATCTGGTCATTCATGGCTTCCACACATGGTAATTGTGTGGAGTGAGAAGCTCAACAGAAGCTGTGTCTGCCATAGTGCCCTGTACTTGGACTGATTTGTGAATTATGTTTCTTTCGAAACTAGACAGAAGATGCAGAAGGGGTTTTGTTTTTCTGAGATAAATGATAGAAAATCAAGAAAGAACACCCCCCACAATTGATAAAACCCAATTTCAGCACAATTCTGAAATCTTGAAAGAAAGAGAGAGAAAGAAATGCTTTAGAATATAAATTTTTGTACCTTGACTTTGAGGCTCAAAACTGGCATCAAAATAGAAGAATCAAGAAACAAAATCTGCACCAATGCGATGGGCTCAGAAACACCTTTTCAACGATATTTTGTTTTTCAAAAATGGACACCGTATGCCCAAGTTATGACCAAAAAGGCATAGGTACCCCCAAAATGCAAGCTCACTAGAAAAACACAGTCCTGGCAAAAAATTTGACGTCCAAACGCCCATCACTGACCACAAGCAAAAAATTGATGGCCGTCAGAAGGTACGTCAGAAAAAAATTTCCGACCGCCGGAAAATTTGAAAACCTGCCATAAAAATATTTTCTGGCCACTGACATCACTGATGACGTTAGCCCTGCATAGGAGGAGGCGGGCCGGTGGCGCTGTGGCGGCCGATGGGCGGCTCCGCTACGAAGCACCGCCGGTGGCACTGCGGCGGGCGGTGGGCAGCACACCGGTGGGTGGGCCGAGCATGGGCCAGGCGAAGTCAGCGCCGACATGGCGCCAGGGTGGCGCGGTGGCGGCGCGCCCTGGTTTGCCTAAAAACTTGCATTTTTTTTTAAAAAAATTTGTTTTTGTCTCAAAAACCGTGTCCGTACAGCCCTAGATGGCCAAAAAAAATTGCCAGGTGTTCTGGTGTCCAAATCGGACATGTTTTATATGAATCCTGGGGTTTTTGGGCCTTCCGAACTCAACCGTGAGGTCAATTTTGGTCCAAAATGCTCCAAAAAATAGAGACTCCCCAGAGCCAATAAACAAAAGCTCTAAAAAATAGAAACCCTTCAAGCTCCAAAAACCTTCAAATCAGGAACAAGCAACCATAGATCTGAGCTCTGATACCATGAAAGAATTGATCAAATTCAATTCTACACAACCCAAGAAGAACCTGTTAGCCAATAACCTGTTACAAGAGAAGAAAAATAGAGACAGAAGAAAAGTGCTCTCAAAATGTGAAAAATGCATAAGAGATAAAAAAAAAAAAAGTACAAGGCTCAACCTTATAAAAGGTGAGAATGAAACCCTAAAGGAAAAAACTAGGTTGCACATTATTAATTAATAATTAATTAACAATGTACCTAAGTGAAGCTTAAGTAACTAGAGTAATATAAACTTATATAATTAAATCGATATGATTTAATTAATAAGCATAAAGTAATAATACTCTAACAATTTTCTGTATGTTTGGTTTGGTGGATGAATCTATAGTCCTAGCCAAGTGTTCATTCGAGTGTGTCGTGAACACTTGTGATTGTCTTTCCTTTTTGTGGAATTGTTCTCCATGCTTGATTTTGATGGCATTGGAATGTGTGATGATGGTGTTTGAGACCGCATCGCAAGCTCTTTGTATGTTCAATGATGAGATTACACTGGGACACATGCCCTTGGTTGAGGCCAATGGATCCATGTGTTATTTCTTTTACCTCCCTCTTTGATTGAGGTTTTGGATTATTTTATGCATTATTGTGTTTGATCAGTAGCTGTGTAGTGGGATGGAGTTGCTCACCAAGGTAGGTTGGGACACAAAGTGATCCTAGGGTATCCCTTGGTTGAGTTATCTTAATAAGTGATAACCTCAAAATATATGGGGAAAACATAATAATAATAAGATTTGTGTTTTATCCACTGGTTGTTTGTTTGAGAGACATGAGTCAGGATAGTCGTGAACCATCTACGAATGTTGATCTTCCATAGCATCGATCATCTATTTGAGAGATGTGTGCCACCACAATAGATATTCCTTGATGAGACAAGGATTTCTCAAAACCCCATTGGCATGTACAAGTCGTGTGATGACACTTCATTCTTGAGTCTCGACATCTTACCCTATCTAGCTTGAGTAGTGACCTTGATGTACTTGTATTGTATTCTTGCATGGGACCTTTGTACCATTTACTAATTTTATGCATCTGCTTGGCATAAGTGTATCCCTTTTTGGTGTGGGTGCTTATTTTGGTTTGTGGTATGGTTACTATTTATGTGAGAATGGTGGGTTGAGCCTAAGGATTCCATGTGGTAGGGTGTCATTTCATAATACCACTCCTAGGGACTGGTGTATAAATGATGAATGACTTTCAGTGATGGGGTTCTCAAGCATGATGTGCTCTTTTATATCCCTTCTTGTCATTTTCATGTTTTATGCTTATACTTGACCTAGATTCTTAGTTTGTTTTGATTTTAGCTTATATAGTGATGTCGAGTGTGTATGGCCTTAGATTATGCCTTCTGGTACTCCCCGATGTGGATTTGTACTCATTTTAGCTATGTATTAGAGTCGACATACTTGTATTTTTCCATTTTAGACTTGCACACGAAAGCTACACATTTGTGCATTTTAGATGCGCATGTGTTTCTCATGTTCCTATGCATATACCCTTTTTTGAAGCACATATGTTTAAAATAACTTCACATGTTCATTCCTACGCATATGTTCAAACTGGCAGTATCTAAACCTGCTTCTACGCAAATGTTCTGAGATTGAATCGACACATTTGTATAAGAGGATTGTTCGCTTGGGTTTGTGCTTAATAGATGATTCCATGATTGGTTTCCCCATGCTTATGGGACCTTTAGTATTCACTTCCCATTTTCTATTCATAATTATGGGTGGCTGCAAGAAGCTGAGTCCCACTTTTGGGCAAAAAGTGGAAGTGTTTACCCTATTTTTCAAAAAACAAAT
Source organism: Thuja plicata (assembly GCA_018584345.1). Lineage (NCBI taxonomy): Eukaryota > Viridiplantae > Streptophyta > Pinopsida > Cupressales > Cupressaceae > Thuja > Thuja plicata. The sequence goes on from MU224217.1 coordinate 5,034,629, forward strand.
CAATTGATGGAAAAATTTGAGGCACTTAGAGAATGAATCTCATAAAACTTCAATAATAGAAAATATAGTTCTCAGAGTCTAATTTTCAATTATGTAATTTATTTCAATACCCACATGGTATAATTTTTTTTTTAGTGGGCATCTCTAAAAACCACTTTTTCAAAATGTTTGTTTCGAGACCATACCACACATGTGTACGACCACCATATTTTGACCTAAATAAAGGAATTTTTGTGAATCATTCTATGGAATGATACCTAAGACACCAAATATTTATGATAATATTTTTTCTTTTTTTAATTGAATATTTTTTAGTTAATTTTTAAGTGACTATAAAGTATATTTTCAAAATCTCTGGTGTACGACCACCATAAATTGATGAAAACTTAACATTTTTCAAAATTCTTTTTTTTTATTCAAGGAAATTCTATGTAGACTGATTTCATATAACTTTTTTCCAAAAAATGTAAAAATAAAAAAGTTATTAAAATTTTAGTGAACCTCACTATTTTAAGTTTAGGTACCACTTTTGATTAATAAATAATGCAAAATAGGAAAATTAATCATATAACTACATAATTATATTTTTTAAATCTATACAGTAAGAATTCTAATGTGGTTTCATTTCATCAAAAAATTCAATCAGGAAAGCCTTCAAAAAATTATGGCAAGGCATAAATCTAGGATTCAAGTGCCTTAGTCATTATTTTGTAGACTCAAAGCATAGGCTTGGTCCCACCAGGCCTATCCCAACCCAAAATCCAATGCAAAGGGTAGCTTGTAAATTAAAATTTAAAAAATGCGTACACATTTAAAAGTGTGTACCTGTTTCTTAAATATAATAAATCAGTGTGTAAAAAAGAGTTTCTAGGCATAATTTATTTAAAAAGAAAATTTTTAAAATGGGCACCCATTTTGAAACAAGTGTCATGTTGAAAAAAATAGGCACCATTATGTTGTTACTCTCACTTTGCAATTTGGGTTTTTAAAATTAAATTAGCATTATTTTGCGTTGAGAATGAGTTGTCTCCTCAACGCAAAATGTAAAAATTAAAAAGTTATTAAAATTTTAGTGAACCTCACTATTTTACGTTTAGGTACCACTTTTGATTAATAAATAATTCAAAAATAGTAAAATTAATCATATAAATACACAATTTATATATTTAAATCTATACAATAAGAAGTCTAATATGTTTTCATTTCATCAAAAAATTCAATCGGGAAAGCCTTCAAAAAATTATGGCAAGGCATAAATCTGGGATTCGAATGCCTTTGTCATTATTTTGTAGACTCAAAGCACAGGCTTGGTCCCACCAAGCCTATCCCAACCCAAAATCCAATGCAAAGGGTGGCTTGTAAATTAAACTTTAAAAAATATGTACACATTTAAAAGTGTGTACCTATTTCTTAGATATAATAAATTAGTGTGTAAAAAAGAGTTTCTAGGCATAATTTATTTAAAAAGAAAATTTCAAAAATGGGCACCCATTTTGAAATGGTACTCATGTTGAAACAAATAGGTACCATTATGTTGTTACTCTCACTTTTCAATTTGGGTTTTTAAAATTAACTTATCATTATTTTGCGTTGAGGATGAGTTGTCTCCTCAATCAAGGATTGTGGGTGTTGGTTCGGTTTCATTTTGTGAGGTTTGTGGACTCGATCCAAACTACCACAAAGTGGCATGAATGTGTTTGTCTCTTATTTCTTGTGTTTGGGTGTCTTGGAAACCTTGGAAGGTTTTTGTGTCTTCTTCTTGTGAATGTTTATGCAATGGTTATGCTTCACTTTCAATTTGGTTATTGTGTTATTGTTATTGGATGCACTTGTATGGTTAATGCATACCTTTAACTTTATAAAAAAATGTTAAGTGTTTATTTGACCTTATGTTTGGAGGGTTCCTCAGTGGGGGATTATATTTGTCTCCCACATGGCATTTATTGCCACCCCTTTCAAGGTTTCTCACACGTGTGCAAAACCACCACCTTTGCATGACTAACTACTTTGCCTACTTGGCTTCCATTTGGCATCCATATCATTGCCACATCATTGATCCCATGAAATCGCAACCCTCCATTCAATTTTGAATCTCCACCATCCATTCCTTCCAGAACTATAAATTGGAGCCTCTCCATGGAATTTTCATCCATCTTTTGTGTGTAGGGTTATCATGCTAAAATCATTCTAGAGATCTTAGTTGCAAACTTGATCATTTGTAGTTTCATAACATAGTATTTTTACTAGAATTTTAGCTTAGAAATCATGAATATCATATCTTGGCTCTCTAGCTTCTTACATTTTTAGCATTTCATTCTCCATCCTATTTTTCATCTTAGCTCCTCATTTCATCCACTTAGCATTTTAATAATCATTTGGAGAAAAAAATTATTGTGTTTGAGAGCATACCCGTATCCAAAGATCAAACATAAAACCAAATGGAATATGGTGCTTCCATTTATAGCTCAATCGGTATTGTGAATGAATTCTAGTTAGAAAATTCATGATTTAATCTTGTTTATGAGGTTTGTATTGTGTTAATAGGTCAAAATTATCAATACACATTCTGACACACCTGGTGGGACCCACCTCCCTAAGTTACTAATCAAATTTTGAGTGATTTTTTATGAAGTTGTGGGTAAATTTTCCAAATCAGTGCCTATGCAACACACAGTGGTATTTTTGTGAATTAGCGCCTGTGCCCTGAACTGACACCTCTACCAACATTTTCTAACTTCTAGTTTTGCAAGGTTTAACATGTTTTACATTTGGTTGGCTAATGTGGTTTTGTAGGAGTAACTTTTGAAACATCATTTTCACTGATTTTGACTCATGTAACTCTCAATTTTTTATCAGATAGTCATTTTTATAAGGGTATATATTGTAATTTTTTTTGTTGTTTTCCAACCATAGGTGAATTGATGCCTCTGAATATCAACCAATGTCTTTGTGAACCGACATCTATGCCCTGCGCCAACATTTCTACCTTGGTAAGTGAGGGTATACTTAGTCAACCCTATTTTTTGGTTATTTGTTTGAATTTTTGGCTGACTAGCACCTACATTGAGCTGGGGTCTCCTCCAACTAGTGCCTACACCTATCAATCAACCCATCCACCCTATATCACTTTGTTTTGGATTTCTTCTTTTTGGGGCTAATTACTGACTTTTTTGCAGCTGCTCACACCTTTCAAAGACTAATTTATCGTACTACTAACTATTCATATAGGGTGGAGCTTAGTTTTAGTGGTTTTTGTGTATTTTCTTTAATCTAGTTGAACCTAGCTTGATTAGATTTCAATTTGGAAAGAACAGTGTGTCTTGGATTTTGTGAGGAATTTTGCTAGTGGAGGAACTCCTTGCAAAACTTCTCATTTTTATTTAGATTAGCACATTTTTATAGATGATGAAAAGATAGAACGAGAATTATCCTCTCTCCTCACCTTCACGGATCTTGGGAGAAAGAGAAAAATTCATCTATGTTTTCTTCTAGAGAGGCCTTCCTTAGTGGTAAAATAGGTAATCACCCTAATGGAATGACCTCTAGCAGGTTTAGAATCAATCTTCTATATAAATCCAAGGATAAGGCCAAAGGCAAGTCTAACTAGTATTAGCTCTCACTGTACGATGTTATTTGAAATGAGGCATACCTTCATGTATATGAGTCACTCTTAGTAGGTTGGTTAGATCCTTCAGTGGCTTAGTGGATACTCATGACACACTGGTTGAATTAGTTAGTGGAAACCTTATTTTAGAGGCCAAAAATCCTCCATTTGCTGACGCAGGGCATGTGAGATGCATTTTCTAAAGACATCCTTCACGTGCCCCCCAATTTGAGATTGAAATTATTATAATGAGACTCAATACTTGGTATGCTCGAGAAGTGAGTGTTGTAGAGGGGATCTAGTCCTACCAAGTGTTTATCTATCCAGTTGGATGAGATATTTTCTTACAAGGGAATTCACCAAGTATTGTCTTATACTTGATCCTAGGTTGTAAAAGTGCTTGTTCAAAATAAATTTATTGTGTTTGAAGTGTTTGTTATTTCCATTTAAATAACCTATTTAATAGACATAAACCTTCTCAAACATCAAGATTTCATCCAAACTTTTACCCAAATCCAATCAGACATTTGAAAACTACTCAGTTTAGACTAGCACCTACACCTGCGTAGATCAATGCATCTTCCTATGAATCGATGCCTACTCTCTCTAGACAAAGACCAAAATTTCTTAGGTAAAACACATTTTGGACAGACTCAATGTTGTGCCTATAGACCAGTGTCTACATGAACTAGCACCTCCAATTGGGAACGATGCCTTTTCCTTTTGGCCAAGAGCAATTCGACTCTATTTAAGTTATCCACTATGAATCCTCATCGTAACTATTTTACCATATTTTGATTATTGTGACTCCTTCATACTATAACCTAAACATGTTTCCTATGTATCAGCAAATTCAAACCTTCAATTATGCCCTTCATTCACATATAGGCACTTCATTGACCTAATCAGTAACCCTCTTTCCAACATTTGACCTCTTGATCTAGGGGCAACAACCATCATCAACAAAATTTCATTTGGACCTTAATCAAATGTTGATAATTTATCCCAGTCTATTATATCAAATCCAAATCAAATCTCAATTAAATCAAACCCAATAAAACTTTGATCAAGATTTAACCCCAATCTTTAGGTTGAAAGATTATCCAAAGTGAAGAAAAGATCTTTATCCTAAAAATAAAACCTCTAGTTAATCTTTTTTTCTTGGGAACATAGTCTATCTCAAGTGGTTTGTTTAATTATCCCTACATTTGAATATCATTAATTTTATGATTGGTCCTCACTTAGTTAATGAATTTTAGATTTATCCTATTTTACTTGAGAACTTATTCTATCTCAAGTAGAAGAAGATATCATCCTAAATCAACTCCTTGTGCCTTTAATAGGATCTTGTTTCACTAATTTTTTCCTAAACCTTGTCATCCAAATCAATTCCAATCAATCAAATCTTGATCAATATCAAACCAATCCAAAATAAACTCAATCCAAAGTCAATCCAATCCAAAAAACAATCCTATCCAAATATAATCCCATCCAAATCAATCATAATCAATCCAACCTTCACCAATATCAAATCAATCCAAACCCAACCTCAATCAAAACAAAATTGGGCTTTTCAAATTTATCCTAAAGGTCTAAATTTTTATCAGTAATCAATTAAACTATTGCTCCTGGATCATCAACACCCATTTTGACACCATTAACCTAAGACAACCTTCTTTAATTATTTATCCCCTAACAAACTAAGTTTAGATCAAATATTTACTTTAGAGTCCCTTATTTTATCACTTCATCACTTTTCCCATCTAAGGTCACTTTTGTATGGTCATCACTCGATCACAAGCAAACAAGATGAGGTCTGCATGTCTCAACATCTACACCACCAAAATTGAAGATGAGAACCCCTTTAAAAATGTTATATTCAATGGTCAAGGGGTAAAACCCAAATACATATCCAAAAATCAAGAACAAGAAGAATAATTTTTGAATCAATTTGATATATCCCCTCGATTGGATGAGTTCCTCAAAGTCCCCTACCATATATAAATGATTAAAGATTCTATTTGAAAAAATAGAGGGGAAATATTTATGAATCTTGTGAAACATGAGTCACAGATCTTGATGGTTTTGAAGACTCCTTACACTATCATAATGTTTTTAAAGCTAGTGTCACTATAAATGCCACTAATAATACAACAACCACTACCAATACCACAAATATGACAACTCAAACCAATGCTACAACGTCCACAAGAGATAAGGGAAAATCTTATTTTTCCAATTCTTCTACATGACAAGTTTCACAACCAACGCAAATGCTTCAATTGTCATGAGAAACCAGCCAACAACTTCTTAGTTTCTTACCCACCTTGACCTCTCATGATAGAAATCACACTATAATGACTACATCTAATTCCATGGATGAAATTGTTCTCAACATAGATCAGGTTTCTATGTCTCGATCCACACAAGGATACACCTCATCCCTTTTCACATTCTCATCATCTTCCATGAAGACATCTAATCCTCAATCATATCAATACATTCCTCCTCCTACTTTGGGACTCACATAATGCGCACTTGGATGAAAATTTAGTATTGGGGCACCCCTTACACATCAAAATGCCCCTGACCTTTCTCAAAAAGTTAATGAGCTTGAAGACATCATTCACAATATGCAAAGAGGGGGACAAAAGAAAGAAATTTTATTTGACAACATATGTCCTTACCCCTTCGATAGATCCATTACTATATAACTATCCCCACAAACTTTGAGATCCCTAAATTTGAAAAATAATAGGGAGAAACATGTCCTATCCAACACCTTTTCTAACCTCACAAAGAAAATTGTTGCACAATATGAATATAACATTGAACATAAATCATACATAAGTGATTTATGCCATACAAAACAACGCAATTGTGAGACCTTTGTTAATTTATTACAACGTTGGAGACACCTTGCAAATAGAATGCCTTGAAATATTATTGAACAACATTTGATTGACTTATTTACACACAATCTTGTACCACATATGTGCTTCTATATGAAAATGGCCTCTCCAGATACATTTGAAAAATTGGTCAAGAAAGGTAAAAGCATTGAAGATTCCCTCCTTTAACAAGGAATTATTAAATATTATACCCCATCATCTAACAAAAAACCTAAATTTTGGACCAAGAAAAAGAACATTGTTAATAATTGGGTGACTGATTTAAAGCATGTGCAAAATTTTCAAGACACTTCAAACCAAGGTAATCGACCCAATCAACAAAATTAAAATAACCAACAATCATGTTAGTCACAACAACAATGCAATCGCAATCAAAACATCATCTATTTTCCTCATCGCAACAATACTAACAATAATACAAACACTTGACAACATCTCCAATGTATTCCTCTTGTTGAATCTCTTGATGTCATCTTACACCACCTTGTTGAGAAAAACATGATGAAATTCCTAGATACCAAGCCATATGATGAGAATCAACCTAAACTCACTTGGTACAATGAAATTGAATATTGTTGTATCGTCTTAAATTGTAAGCACTTGTGTACTCTAAAATTTAATGGTTGTTTATCACCCTCCTTAGTGTATTTGCATTCTACATTTTCATTATAATTACATTAAATGAACATCTAATTCAAATTTAATCACTTTGTCTCTCCTCTTGTAAAATTTGAGGTAGGATTTAACCTCTATGCATCCTCCTCTACTTTTTTCCTATTCACTTGTACAAAAATCTAGGTAGGGTCTAATCTCTATGCATCGTCCCCTATTTTTCCTCCAATCACAAAATTCATTTCCCTCTTGGGCCTTATCTTCCGTAATTCCAAGATTTGAATTAATTTATGCTCATTTTCCCGCTTATCTTTTAGTTTATCCCCGAAGCACTTAACGTCTCTCGGATTCTAAAACCTTACCTTGAAATTAACATCTTTTGGGTATAGGTTCAACCACCTTCAACCTATACCTAGTATAGGTTGAACCACCTTCAACCTATACCTTGGGGGTTTACATTTGATGGGTTTTAGGTCCGATGTAATTTTCTTTCATTTTTTCCACCTAGTGAGGTCAGCCTTTGCTAAATTGGATCCTTAAATTACCATATAAGAAGCCTATTTGCTTAATTTTGGCATAGACACATATAGAATGAAATCAAGTGCAAGGTGGATATCCCAATTTGATCACAATAAGAAATTGCAAGGTGAAAGCTCAAAATTGATGACATCCATTGAAGAAAGAGTTGGTTATTGAAGATCTTATTCAAGCATTCCAATCAAGCATCTACAATTTTAATCAGGTATTTCAAGACATCCTTTTCTACATTATGGAGTTTTCAAACAGATTATGAAGATGGATAGTGTAGACACCCTAAAATGGATAGGCTTGCGACTTTACATTAAAAACACTAATTTTTATCTATTAATTAATGGTTTTTTAATCATTAATTAATCATCTATTTTCCTCTAAATTCATTCCCCAAATCATCTAATCAAATTCCCAAAATTAATTAAATAATTAATTTTATTTAATTAAATAGCTTTAAATGATTAATTACCATTAATTGATTAATTAAACTCAATTTCCTATAGTTTAAATTCAAATATTTAAAATTACTAATTAAATTCTTCCAATTAAATTAATTCTAATTTAATTAATTTAATTTCATCAAATAAAGCAATTCTTAATCAAAAAGAATTCAATTATCTCACATGTTGAAAACAATTATTAAATAAATGAATTAAATATTCATTTATCTTCAAAGAGATAACT
>MU224217.1:5044042-5054440 GCA_018584345.1 Thuja plicata
GAAAGCCAAACAAACAAGATAGAACTCCTACGCCCCTAGAGTCCATCTGGATAGCATCGTGAGCTCTTGTTTGTAACATAAAGGGAAAGACCATAGAAACCAAGATAGAACTCCAAAGCAACTCAGATTCCATTTGAATAGTGTTGTGGGCTCTTTATTCTATAAAGCAAACAAGAAAAATAAAAGAGAAGGAATGTCCAATTCTTTCCTAGGTTTAAGCTCAGATTGTAGAACTACGCGGCTGCCAAATAAGTGATAGTGCCTACCACATTTATCCTAAATCATCATGGCCCTGAGATCAAATTGAAAATTCAATAGATAGCAATAAAATAAAATAAATCATGATCTATCATAGCTACTCTCCTCACATGGTGGATCCTGGAGTAGCGTAAGAACATAACCCCGAAATATGGACTGACATCTGACCGACTTGATTGACCTAGTCAACATTTTTGTATGATTCCTTGATGCAGTTGGATTCTCTTTATTGACTCAAACTCTTTGGTTAGGCTTGGTTGGCTTGATTGCTTTGATCGTGTTGGAAGTTGATGAAGCTGTGTCAGATGTGCCCAATGCTTGTTTGCAAAGCTCATGATTGTGACAATTGATAGTCTGGCTTGGTCACCTGTTGCTTGTTGACTGAATTGATAGATTGATAAAGCTGTGTTAGATGAGCACAATGCTGATATGCAAAGCTCATGATTGTGACATTTGATTGACTATTCGTGCTTACCCCTTTCTCTCTTGATAACTGAGTTGGTTTTATTGCTTTGGGATTTTTGCAATTTTTTGATTATTATTTATGAAGATTGATTTTCTCTTGATTTTTGATCTTTTTAGGATTTTTGGATGAGTTTTCTGATTTTTTCAGATATTTGGAATCACCCCCTAGTCTGGTGGACCAGTATTAACCATGGATAAGCACTTGGTGCCCATAAGGGTTTTGTGCTTCTGGATACAGCTTGGGATAGTTAGTCTTGCATTTTGGAGTGTGCTCAAGCTTTTGAAGCTCATTGATGGTGAAGCTGGATTTGAACACTTGGCGCCTGTTTGCCAGGTTTTCACCAAGGTACCTCCTCAATAGCGCCTAATTGCTAGGTTTTCACTAAGAGAGCGATTTTGTTTTTTTCTCTTTACTTTTTTGCTTTTTTTGGTTGTCGCCAAGGCGCCTGATTGCCAGGTTTTCACCAAGGTAACTTTTGTATTTTTTGATTTTTTTGGTATTTTTTGGATATGTAGATAAATGCCTTGACCATAAAGACCTTTAAGGGTAGAACCTCTTTAGGTGCATGTTGTTGATGTTGCCAGGGAGCTGATCTCCTTCTGGTGTTGCTAGTATGAATGCCCCACTCTGAGTAGAGCTGATAATAACAAATGGTCCTAGCCAGTTAGGCTTGAACTTTCTGGGTTTGACTCGCTCTACTTGATTCTTCTAATTTTCCATGAGGATGAGGTCTCCTACCTCAAATGTTCATGGATTCACCTTCTTGTGATAGTTCCTTCTAAGGTGATTCTGATAGCCTTGTAAGTGGTCGAAGGCATGTTGCCTTCTTTCATCTAGTAACTCTAGTTCACTGAGTCATGCCACTCTATAGTCTTCATCTGAAACTAGGTTCTTCAATGATATCCTTAGGGATGGGATTTCTACTTTGAGGGGTAATACCACCTCTGATACATAGACTAGGGAGAAAGGAGTGGCTCCTGTAGGTGTTTGCAAACTAATTCTATATGCCCATAATGTGGGACTAAGTTGTAAATCCTAGTCTCTCCCTGATTCGTTCACTATTTTCTTCAGGATTTTTAGGATCATTTTGTTTGTAGCTTCAGCTTGGCCATTCCCTTGAGGGTAGTAAAATGAGGAGAACCCTTGTTTGATGCAGAACTATTCACATAGATCTTCAACATCCTTGTTCTGGAAAGGTGTACCGTGATCTGTCAGGATTGTTTGGGGGATCCCGTATCGACAGATGATGTGGTTAAGTATGAACATCACTATTTTCTTTCTAGTGATGTAAGTGAGGGGAATTTCTTCCACCCACTTGGTGAAGTATTCTATTGCTACTATGATGTACTTGTGTCCGTTTGCTGAAGAAGGTGTGATTTTTCCTACCAGGTCAAATCCCCACATTGAAAATGGTAATGGTGATGTAATGGGATTCAGTTCCTGGGCCGGTGCATGGATGAAGTCTCCATGAATTTGACATTGTCTACACCTTTGAACATGCTTGTGTGCATCTATCTCTATTGTGGGCCAATAGTATCCCATGCAGATGATCTTCTTAGCTAAGTTATTGCCACCTCCATGGGTTCCACATATTCCTCCATGTACCTCGTACAAAGCTTTCTAGGATTCCATGGAAGTGAGACATCGTAGTAATGTTCCATCTAGACTTCGTCAGTATAGAGTAGTTGAGAGGATGGTATACCTAGAGGCTTGGTGGATGAGGGATTTTTTTTGGTTCCTAGACAAGTTTGGGGGTAAGACGTTGTTTTGGAGATAGCTATAGACATCTTGGTACCATGGGGATTCAGGACCAACAAGGACACACAATGATTTTGTGATAGATGTCTGATGTGATGGTACCAAGAGTTGCTCCACTAGAAACTAGAATTTGTTACCTGGCATATCAATCAGTGATGCTATGGTAGCCATCGCATCTGCTGCTTTGTTTTGTGCTCTTGGGACTTGCTCGAAGAGAATGTAATGAAACTTGGTACGCAGTCATTCCATCTATGTTTTGTATGGTATGAGCTTCTCATCTTTGGTCATATAATCATTTTTAACTTGACTAATGACCAACTACGAATCGCCAAAGACTCTAAGGTTCTTGATTCTCCATTGAATTTCTATCTTTAGGCTGATGACCAATGCTTCATATTCTGCTATGTTGTTGGTGCATTGGAAGTTAAGTCTGAAAGACTTTGGAATTATATCATGATCTAGAGTGATAAGAACTATCACTACCCCTGCACCATGGTTCATACACGATCCATCAAAATAAAGTTGCCATACCTCGATCACCATTTGTAGTGTCATGATATATTTGTCAGGAAAGTCACAGATAATAGGCTGGTGGTCTTAAATTGGTGCCTCTGCCAGTTGATCTGCTATCACTTGTCCTTTGATAGCCTTTCTATCTATGTACTCAATGTTGAACTCGCTTAAGATTATTACCCACTTTTCCAATATTCTCGTGAGCGCTGCTTTGCTTAATAGGTACTTGAGAGGATCAATTTGTGTGACCAATTTCATTTGGTGACTCAACATATAGTGTCTTAGCTTCTGGGAAGCAAAAATAATTGCCAGGCATGACTTCTCAATTAGCATATAGTTCAGCTCATATCCAACCAAAGTCCTACTTAGATAGTAGACAACTCTCTCCTTTCCTGCGTCATCATCTTGTGCCAAGAGTACAACTAACACTGATTCCTTCACTGAGATATATAGAAGCAATGGTCTACCTTGTACTAGTGGTACCAATATAGGAGACTTAAGAAGGTAATCTTTGAATATCTGGAATGCTTGTTTGCATTGCTCTGTCCATATGAATTTGATATCTTTATGCAATAGGTGTTGGAATGGGTGGAACTTGTCTTCCAGTTGAGATATGAAGCATGTGATCGATTGGAGCCTTCCTTGTAACCCTCTTAGTTGTCTTAGGTTTGATGGTGGAGGCATGTCTAATATTTCTTTGACCTTTGTTGGATCCACCTTGATTCCTCTGTGTGATACTATGAACCCCAATAATTTTCCCGCTGTGACACCGAATGCACACTTTTTTGGATTTAGCCAGACTTTAAATTCTTGCATTCTGTCAAAGATGGGTCCCAAAACCTGTAGATGATCCTTTTGAAGCATTGATTTGGCTAATATGTCATCCACATAGTCTTCCATTGTCTTGTGGATGAGATCATGAAATATAGTCATCATAGCCCTTTGATATGTCACTCCGACATTCTTTAGACCAAACGGCATGACATTCCAGCAATATGTTCCCCAAGGACATGTGAAAGCTATTTTGTGTTGGTCCTCTAGCGTGATCCTTATTTAATTGTAACCTGAAAAGCCATCCATGAGTGATAGCATTTGATGTCTGGCAGTTAGGTCTACTATCGTATCAATGTTTGGTAAAGGAAAGTCATCCTTGGGACATGCTATGTTGAGATCCCAGAAGTTTGTGTAAATCTGTATTTGACCACTGTGCTTTGTAACTGATACCAGGTTAGATATCCAGTCCACATATGGTATAGGTCTGATGAATTTAGCATCCAGGAGCTTTTTCAGTTCTGCCTTAACTAGCAATGCAACATGAGGGTGCATCTTTCTTAGCTTCTGTTTGACAGGTTTAGCATTGGGTAGCAATGGGAGATGGTGTAGCATGATCTCTAGATCTAATCCTGGCATATCCGAGTAGGACTATGTGAAATTGATCATTCTTGCCTTGAAAAAATTGATGAACTGTTCTCTCTCCTCAGGAGTGAGTGATTTCGCCAAGTAAATGTTCCTTGGGTTCTTGTCATCCCCCAAGTTAATCTCCTATGTTTCTTCTACTAATAATGCTGATTTCTCCTCTGTTAAGGGGAGGAGTTCTTTCTTTCCATCTTCTAGCACCTCGGTGAGGTTTTCGCTAGAAGATACATCTTCTTTTAGCTTTTTATTCTTTTGCTCTTTTTTCTTTTGTGGACTGGAAAGAGGAGCTTCCTCCCTGAAATATGCTGCTCTGTCTAGGTTAAATGAGAATCCTACCTTGTGATCTCATAATGGAATACCTTCCCTTAGTCCCAGGAAATGAGCTATTGCCTCGTCATTCTCAAAGACGTCTAGATCAGGTGGCCCTTGTTGATCCCACTCTATAAGCTCAGTGTGTACAAGATAGACACTTTCACTATGGTTTGCCTCTGGTTGACTGAATGGGACTGCTGATATGGTGCCTACAAAATTGGACTGTGATGTGGACACACCACTTGAGGTTTGATAAATGACATGTTTCTCTATACAGGGTTGTTTGGTGATGGTTAGTTGGTCAAACAGGTCAGCTAGGTTTATGATAATGTCGGCTCGAGGGGAAAAATATGGTATTGATGGTTCAGTGTCGTGGCAGGATCTCCACTCATACTCATGGGAGTCAGTCTCAATGGAATGTTCATCCGATGTCTCACTTCCTTGGTTATCGTTGATTGCTAAGTGTATTTTTATTTGGGATTGTGTGGTTCCCTCTTTGGCAGGCAACAACTGCGCTAATATGTTTCTTATTAGGACATGCTCTGTGTTGTGCCCCCGGTGCATCTCTGCTATTTTCTCGTGATTGAATTGAATGTCTTGGATCACAGGACTAGTGCTTTGTTGTCCATATCCCAAACCTCTTGTGTTTCTCTGGTTTGGTGGGAGAGGCAATTCATATATGCCTTTTTGTCTTGCCCCCAGTCCAGTTGTACCATCATACCCAAATCTTTATATCATTGTGTAACCATTACCATAGTTTGACAAAGGTAATGGAGGCCAGATTGTCTCAGGAGAATCTTGGTATAACTAGGTATTGATTTCTCATTCAAAAGGATTTTCTTCTGCTATGTCTCCCCACTGGACAAAGGTTGTGGGTGGACATCTTAATAGAACGGGCTATGGAGTTTCTGTTGCATTAAAAGGTTGTGGCATGCAATGAGTTCTTGGGCTTTGAGGCATGTGTGTGATGGTAAAAGTCTCTTCATATCTGTATTCACCACAGCCCTTATCTATGATGGATATCTTGCCTATTTTCTGTGTGATATCTTTAAGATTTGAATTTGAAGAAGATGAGATGCTTGCATCTTATTCAATGACTATCTTTCTTGCTACTCATGTGACATCCTTGGGATTCGAATCTGAAGAGGATTGGATGCATCTTGGTTTGATGGTACCTGGTTATCAGTGCTGATTTGGACCACATTAAAATATTGGAAGGGATTGGGATCTCCCTCTATGATGATCTCCTCTCCTTGGTGAGGGAACTTGATGCATTGATGGTATGTTGAAGGTACAGCTTGCATTTCATGTATCCAAGGTCTCCCTAGTAACATGTTTTATCCCAACTCAAGGTCTAAGATTTGGAAGGGTGTTTTTTTACCACAGGACCAATGCGAATAGGTAGAATGATAATACCCTTAGAGGATCATTCCTCTTCATCGTAGGCTTTGATATTTATCCTCCTTGTGACATCAATGCTTGATTCTAAATATCCCAGTTGCTTGATTAACTTTAGAGTACATATGTTTAACCCAGCTCCACCATCAATAAGGACCCTATGGACAATGCTTTTGTGGATCTAGACAAGTAAGTGTAGAGGATCATTATGGAGGGGTTTATGTGGTGGTACATCACAGTCTGTGAATGTGGCATGTTTGTTAGCTGCTATATGGTTGACCATAATTTGGAAGCTCTCGGGCGTTATGTCCCTTGGGACAATTGCATTATGAAGTGCTTGGTCAAGTTCCAGTTTATGCTGTGGAGATATGCGTAATAGGTCAAACATGGAGATCTGGGCAGGTGTGCACTTTAGTTGGTCCACTATGCTTGTTTGTGGATCTGAGTTTTCTATAGGATTCACTAATGTAGTAGCTGAGGATGGTACTCCTTGCAAGAAAACTCTAGCATGACGTGTTGTTATAGTACAATTGTTACCTTGGTCTCTAATAGTTATTGTGGCCACATGGCTATCTGAAGGATTGAGGCAATTGATGACATTATCACTGTTGGCATATGTATAGTTAACTTGTTTCATTTGTCCACCAGACCCAGAGGCTTTTCCCTTGTTGTGATCATGAAAGGTATCATTGAATATAGTGTGATCAGTTGTGCCTTTGGTTTGAGTATTTGTCACATCGATGATCCTTGTGTCAATTAGATCTTGGATAGCATGTTTCAATCAGTAGCAGTTGGCCGTTTTGTGCCCTTTCACCTGATGAAACTCGCAGAAATCTTTGTCATTGTACCACCTTGGTTTGTTTTCATCTTGTTCAAAGTCTCTGATTTCTGGGAGAGTGATAGTGTTTGATTGTATCAACTTGCGTAAAGATGACTCTATCGGCTCTCCCAATGGTGTGAAATCTCGTTGTTGCAATTGAAACCATGGTTTGTGTTGATTTTGTTGTTGACTGTTTGACACAGTGGCTACTTGTATAGGGGGAGGTTGGTTTTGGGTGTATGCTTATCGAGTGGGCCCTGTGGGTTTTTGGTTGGCCACAAGTGCACCTTGCAGTGACACCTTAGGTTGTGCATAGTTGACTATCTTCATGTCAATGACACCATCACTAGTGACATTTTTGTTTTTGTTCCACCACTTATATTTTTCTATTGCATTCTTATTCATATTTGTTTGTGTGGGATCTACAACGATTCCTCGTTCAACTAAATTCTGCTCACAACAAACTCCTCTTTTGATGAGTTGTGTGAAGTTCAAAGCTAACTGTAACTTTGTTGTGAATGACATGTCAGGAATTAGATTGTCAACAAACATGACTATTAGGTCTTGTTTTGGCACATCATATGTTATACGGTTTTCCGTATTCCTTCATCTCTGTAGGAATTTCACAAAAGACTCTCCATCTTTATGTTTGATATCGCAAAGGTCCTTGATGCTGACCTTGTGCTTGATGTTATAATGGAAGTGAGCTATGAACTTTTCAGCCAATTCTCCCCAAGATTGAATGCCATGAGGTACATGTGAGAACCATTCCATTGCTGGTCTGGCCAAGCTTTGTGGGAACAATCGCATTAGATATGTCTCATCGTGAGAAACTTCGATGCAACTAGAAAAAAACTCTCGAATATGCTCAATAGGGTTGGTATTGCCCCTATACTTATCAAATTTCAGTACCGAGAAGTGATTTGGGAACAAAGACATGTGAAGAAAATGGTCAAAGGGATATGGGTAGAAATCCTCTGTGGTATAGGATTTAGTCTGCCCCTAATTTTGCATATCCATCATTTGGGTTTGAAGGGTTTGCATTTTTTGCATTAGCATGTCCGTTTGATATTGTGGCTGGTGTGTGTTGACATTCCTTTGTGCAATGGTGGGTATGAGGCTGTGCCTCTGTGTCCCTTGAGTAGGAACATAGGATTTCATCCTAGGGACTTGATATTGATTCCCCACCGAATGATTTGCAAATGGAGGGACATGAGTAGCCCATGGTGGATTTTGATGTATTTGCTGTTGTGATTGAAACTAGGGTTGATACTGCTAGGGTTGGTATTGTTGCTACTTAGGTTGGGGTTAAAACTGGAGTTGTTGTTGTGGAGGTTGGTTTTGAGGCAACTGAAGCTGGGGTTGCTATTGTGAGGGTTGAAACTAGGGTTGTTGTTGCGGAGGTTGGTTTTGAGGCAACTGAAGCTGGGGTTGCTATTGCGAGGGTTGAAACTGGGGCAACTGAAGCTAGGGTTGCTGTTGCGGGGGTTCGATTTGAGGCAACTGAAGCTAGGGTTGTTGTTGTGGAGGTTGGATCAGTGTCAGAATGGGAAAAGATGTAGCCTTGGGATGGCCTTGACTGTAAGTCGTTCCTGCAAAGATGGATCCCTGTGGGCATGAGGTATTGATCCCAAGACTAGTTTGAATTGACTGTAACAGCGGCATAGTTTCAGAATAATTTGTGTTTGGTGGGATGGAAGGCATAGCATGAGAGCTTGATTGTCCTGGCCATGAGACCAAAGGTGGAGGCATACTAGTGACCATAGGTGCACTTTGTTGTGAGCTTGTCATGCTTTGAGTAGAAGATGTGCTAGCCTAGGTTGGGTCATTGGTTTGATTGGGTACAGTCTCTGTCAATGTGGGTAAAACCAATGGTGGAAAGATCTGTGACACAACAGGTAGTATCTAAGGAGTGTGAGTAGTGTTTTGACCTGCGAGAGGGTTTTCGGAACATATAGTTGATACACTAAATTCAGCGGGGAGTTTGACTCCCTTCTTTATTAGCATGGCCAAGTAACATTCAGGATTCCTCTCTACAACAGCGTCAACTACTTTGGTAGAGTAAGCATCTTGTTTTACATCTTCAAGTTCTTCTTATGTGATATCTTGGAAAAAAGCTGCCGCACGGGGTTGTTCAATGAATAGAGCAGAACTGGTATTCATGAAGGGATCATTCTCTTTCTCTATTTCCCAAGTGGGGAAACGGTTGATAGATGACTCATCAGGTTGATTTCTAGCCTTAAACCTTGTGTAAGGTCCTCCATGAGGTGTTTGAGACATAGTGCGGTCCAGGTTTTGTAACTAAAACAAGTGATATAAAGCAAACAAGGAAGAAGATCCTTTCTAAGGAAGTCCGAGTTATGTTTTGGACAAGGGTAATTCTAAGGATAGATTTTGATATAACTTGATCTCAAAGTGGTGATGATAAAAGATAAGATTTTCCAACCTTTGCCTTGGACAAAGTCACTTTGATAAAGATGATGATGTTTGATATGATGAGATCAAGGTATTTCTAGTCTGAACTTTTGAACTAACAATGTTTTTTGACAATAATTGGGCTTTTACAGAGAAAGGATAATTTTTAATGTTTAGAGATTCACATAATTTTCTTTGCATTTTCCTGGGATAGACACTAGTTTTGCACACCAAATGAAGAATTCTTACAAGGTTTCAGGTCAAAACAGGAATGTAGTATATCTGGTCAGTTGTGGTACAATTTCACTGATTGTGGTAAAATAACTGGTCGATTGTGGTAGTTTATCACCGATTGCGGTAGTTTATCACCGATTGTGGTAATAAACATGACGATTGTGGCAATAAAAAAATCAACTGTGGCAAACCTCCTTCAATTGCGGCACACATGTCAAATTTTCAAAAAAGTGCAAATTTTAAAAGCAATAAATGACACGCAAAGCGAGAAAACTCACTGGACGTCCAGGGCCAGCAAGTCTACGGTAGGTACGGACTCGGTCAGAGATCTGCACTATGCTAGGAAGGCCAGCCATCGCTCGAAAATAGAAGGAAATGAGGCAGAAATCAAAAGGCAAACTCACCAAGATCTCAGGGCTCCACGATTGCAATATGCCAAATGAAGAGCTCTCTTCGCTACTTATAGGGGTTCCAAAAAACCCTAATTTCATTAGGAGCTCCAAAATTTCTTCCCGGTCCCCAGAAACTTTGAAGGTCAATTACAGGGGCATATTAAAGTATTTTTCAGATCCATCAGCTACCCAGTTCCACAAATGCCAGTTTCAACAAATCAACGCTCGTCTAGCGACTTTTTGCTTAAATTTGTTGAGGGGGAATAAATACACCTACTAATGCCAGAGTAAGCTGGGGCAAAATCAAAGAATCTTTGACACACTATGACAAGTCACATCGCATCAAAGAGGGGCAAATGTAGACACCCTAAAATGGACAGGCTTGCGACTTTACATTAAAAACACTAATTTTCATC
>MU224217.1:5055222-5111080 GCA_018584345.1 Thuja plicata
TTTGTTTTCCTTTCTCTTGCTTGTACATTTTATTGATTACGTTTCATCATTATTCATTTTAGTAGTATCGTGTATTTGATTCATATCAATTGTGAAACCTTTGCTACTGACCCTTGCCTTTGGAAAGTTTTGGAATCCACGGATCATGAACCAGAAGGAGAGGCGTACAAATAGGTTTTCTTTTGCCCTTGGGATCTTGGTATGATTTCCTTATTATTTTCAAATCTATATTTTGCTACTTCATATCTATATGATCATATATACATGTATTCAAGCACATTTTGTATGTATTTACATGATAGGGTTTCACTCTATAAAGGGTTAGATCTAAGCATTTTACTTGATATATTAGCTCCTTTTCATTCTAGACATACAATCTAGATACACGAGATCTTCACACTATCTACATTTCCTAATTGCTATTAATGGAGGTGGAAATCACCAAAACGAGGCTTTGACTAAGGCAAACCCCTATATAGAAACCCACAAACACACTTTTCTAGACTTGCAAGTTTCAAAGTATAGGTATAGTTGCATATCTGAGAAGGTAATCAAAAGACCTTTAAAGATCCACTTTATGCTCCAGATTCTGAAAGTATCAAGTATAGGTTGAACCTTCAACCTATACCCATGTATTCAAAGTGTAGATCATGTTATATAACCGGAAAGAAAGTTAGAAGATTTCCCAAATCAACTATTTTTTTTATGTTTTGACCATTTCACATATAGGTCTAGATCTTGTGCTTGTACCCTTGCTTACTTGGTTATACTTGCCCAATCTATCCTATAGGTGAGGACATCTTAATTCCAAATGTATTGGTGAAGTGAGAATCTACCATTGATAAAAATTATACCATATACATCTTGGTTAAGCCAAACCTTTCATTCTTTTACATACCTTTTGTGTTGGCTAGTTAGATCTTATAAGCATTTCAAATATATCAAAAACACCAAAAAAAATGTCATCTAGTGATTAGATTTATTTTTAATGCTTTGCATTTACATTTCATGCTTTCATTTTTATGCTTATTAGTTATATCTTCTTTTTCTTATATCTACTTTTTCTTGCATCATAACAAGAGAAAAATACCAAAAAATTATGTTCTTTCCTATCGTTTATCTTTGAAAAATACAAAAACAATTACATATTATTTTTCATTTACTTGTCTTTCAACATGTATGACTTCTTTGGTCATTAATATTTTGATGATTCCTTTAGTAAGCATGAATTTAAGAACCCTCATGAGGTGTCTAGTAGTGAATATTTTTTTGTGAAGGATGAGGTCTCTCATGACCCCATCTCTACTAAATCTTCCTCTACATCTCTTCAACCAAACCTTTACCAAAAATTCTTTTCCTTGCTTCCTTTGATTGATTCTATTTTTAACATTGAAACACCTAAAGTAGTTTTCCATGCTAAACCTGTGATAACTGTTAAAGTATCCACTTCTTCTCAACCTCCTAAAAATCCTATCATTACTATTCAAGGTTATCCTCAACAATCTAATCCTCAAGATTTTACTTCACCTATGATTACGATTAAAGGATACAATCCTCAAGATCCATTTCAAACTCCAAAAAAACCTATTATAACTGTCAAAGAGAAACCTACAATTCCTTTGGAGTTTTTCAAAGATTACACTGTGATGGTTCACACCTATCGTACTCAAAACAATACTCAACCTACTAATATGGTTGCTCCTACTTCTTTACCACCTTCTCAACATGTGCTTCCTCCAACATAGTGCTTATCTCCCACTCTTGGAAAGGATTATGTTTTGGTTGAATAATTGTGTGTTTCCTGCTAAGATTTATTTATGAAAACTTCTTCAAACCTCTCCTACAAATCATGAAGCCTTACAGAAATATTTAACTACTCTTCAAACTCCACCCCCTAATGAAGACAATATCAATTCTTTTCTAGAATGTATGTATACTACACTTGTTCCTACACAAATGTAATCACTCAAGATGATTTTACTTCAAAAGAAACTCAAAATAAATATGATTCCCTTATGGTGGTTGTCCTTATCAATGATAATCTTATTTGAAGGACCTTAATTTATAATAGGTCTGAATTGAATGTTTGTAGTTTGGACATGTTGAAAGAAATCAAAGCTAATATGGAAACTCATAAACCATATAATATTCCTATTTGTGTGTTTGACAATGTTGCTTAAAAAAATAGTGGGTATCATAACATTACCTATTAAGGTTGGTATAGTTATTCTAGATACTCCTATTCATGTGATGCGTGGACCCCTTAATTACAATCTTGTTTTGGGTAGACCTTGGTTACACAATATGCAGTTGTTCCTTCAACTCTTCATCAAAAATTTAATTTCATCTATAACAATGTGATGTGCACTCTTAAAGAAGATGATAAACTGAATAGTTGTTTGAACAATTAATCATTAAATCCTCCTGCATCTATCAAAGAAAAATAGTACTCTAATTCTAAAACTGATCCTAAATCTAATGATGATCCTCCTTCTTCTAGTTCTCTTTCAGATGACAATTGGGGATCTTTAGATTTCACACCAACATATATTGGAGAGTACAAATTTTCAGACATTCCATTCATGCAATCTAAACCTGAAGCTAACAAAGAACCTATAACCACAACTCCTCTTTCTAGAGAACTAAGTAATAACTTTGTTGTTTCTTCTATTCATGAAACTATTGAAACTATCAAGCCTAATTATTATGACATTGTGACCAATGAAGCTCTTTTAACTCTTTCAAATATGGCTTCTCATTATGGTCATGGTTATATTTTTATTGCTAAACATGGATTCAATGGAAATAGATGTGGAAAGTTTGAATAATGGATACATGTTCCTTTAGAAAACAAAGCACATGATCGTTCTTATGGATTAGGATTTAATCCTTACAAGAAACCTCTACCTTTCACTCTAAATGTTAATAATATTTCTATTGGACCTCTCAAAGTTGTGAATCCTTATCTCCATGATTTTAACCACAAACCTTCTCTTGATACCTTTAGTATTGATGATTCTTTAGCATAATTCTTTGGGGCATACAATGATGTTCTTTCTTTTCACCATAATATAATAATGCCTTATTTTTTGAATTCTTAAGCATAGTTTGGGAAAGAGATTGACTCTAAATATCATCCGGCTAATTTAACTTTTCCCATAGATGTTTCACAAAAAGGTAATCTCTTGATTACTGACACTATTGATGTACAAATGGATCCTATTGACCCTGAAAATTTGATAAAAAAAATGTACAATATTCAAATGAGGATGAACGAAAGGAACTCACTTCTCTTCTTCTTGAATTTCTTAATATTTTCTCTTGGGCTTATTCTGATATGCCTAGTATTGATTCTAAAATTGTCACACACAACATCATTCTCACTCCTAATGCAAATACTATCAAACAAAAAATATGCAAGATGAATCCTAGTATCGTTCTTCCATTGAAAGATGAAATAGAAAAGCTCCTTGGTGCTAGCTTTATTTGTCCTATCAATTACTCTCCTTGGATCTCAAACATTGTAGCAGTATCCAAGGGTGATAATAAGATCAGAATGTGTACAGATTTCCATGACCTCAATAAAACTTCTTTGAAAGATGACTTCCCCCTCCCAAAAATTGACATGATTGTGGATTCCACGATGGGACATTCTATTTTGTCTTTCACGAATGGTTTCTCTGGCTATAATCAAATATTAATTCCTCTTCAATATCAATACAAACCCACTTTCAATACTCCTTGGAAAACCTTTTGTTGGGTCGTTATGCCTTTTGGATTAAAAAGTGTGGGTGCTACATATCAACGTGCTATGACACTTATCTTTCATGATTACATTCATAAGATCCTTGAATATTATGTTGATGACATTCTCGTCTAGTCCATTACTCGTAAGGATCATGTGCTTGTTCTTAGAAAAATGTTTGAATGAATACACAAATATAACATGAGTTTGAATCCTTGGAAATGTGCTTTTGGTGTTGATGGTGGAAAAATTCTTGGATTTTTTTATCTCTAACAAAGGCATTGAGGTGGATACTAAGAAAATTGATGCTATTATTAACATGCCACCTCCCCGAAACATTTGACAACTTCATAGTTTACAAGGAAAAATACAAGCTATTTGTAGGTTTGTCTCAAACCTCACAGATCGTACAATTCCTTTTACTTCCTTGCTAAGGAAAGATACTACTTTCTCTTGGAATGAGGAGTGTAAACAATCATTTGATCATTTCAAAAAATATCCTGTTAATCCTCCTATCTTACAACCTGCTCAACCCGATAAACCATTCTTCTTATATACTACAACTTCTTCAAATTCCTTAAGTGTTATCTTAGCTGAACATGATAATAATGGAAAAGAATGACCAGTGTATTACATTAGTAGAAAATTGGTAGATTATGAGACATGATACACTACAATAGAAAAACAATGTCTTGCTTTAGTTTTTTCTTGTCAAAAAATCCAACATTACCTTCTCAATGTTGAAATTAATTTTATTGTTAAATTTGATCCTTTGAAACATCTTTTCTCTAAAATTGACTTGTCAAGATGTCTAGCTAAATGGTTTATGCTCCTAAGTGAGTTTGATTTAAATTTGTTTCTCAAAAATCAATTATAGGACAAGATTTGAAAGATCATCTTGTTGAAGAACCTTCATCTATTTTAACTCCTAATCCTATTACTTTTATGGCAATGAATTTGTGTTACCAATAAACACTGATGATACTTGGGAATTATAATTTGATGGTTTTCGATGTCAAACTATCTCTAGTGTTAGGTTATTCTGATATCTCCCTCCAAAAAGCATATTCCTTTGTCATATCATCTTAATTTCCCTTGTACTAATAATATTGTGGAATATGAAGCCCTTATTGTTGGATTAAACATAGTTTTATCCTTTAAGATTAAGAAAATCAATATCTTTGGTGATTCACAATTGATTGCGCAACAGATCAATGGAACTTATCAAACCAATAATATTAAGTTGACACAATATTGAGAGTTAGCTTTATTTTTTCTTGCTAATTTTACATCTCATTCTATATCATTATTGCTTCGAAAATATAATCGACATGCAAATGCTATGGAAAACACAACATCTCTTATCTCTTTAGAGGACAATGTTGAAAGCTATCAATTCACTAGACATAGTCTTGTCACCCCTGCTATTTATAGAATTTCTATCATTGAGACTCATTGTCTTATCCTACATTCGGATGAATGGTATTCACACATCTTTCATTACCTAAAATATGGTACTTTTTGTGAAACAACAAAAAGAAATACTAGAGCTCAATTTCGAAAGCTTCCTACAAGATACATTATTCTTGCTGATATTATCTAGAGGCACTCCTATAATGGTCTTTTACTTATATTCTTAAATAAATCTGAGATCCCTCTTTCTTTACAAGAAGCTCAGTCAGGATCTTGTGGTGGGAATTTTGGTGGAAAGTCCTTAGTTAACAAGCTCCTTCATATGGGATATTATTGGAAAACTATGGAACAAGATTCTTTTTCCTTTGTTAAATGATGCCCTCAATTTCAACATCACAATAGACTTATCCATCCTCCTCTACATGAACTCCACTCTCAAGTAGCTTCATGGCCCTTTAGCCTATGGGGTTTGAATCTTATTGGTAAATATCACCTCCTTCATAAGGGCATACTTATATCAACACTACTACTGATTAATTTTCTAAATGGGTAGAAGTGGTTCCTCTTCGCTCTAATACAAATGATATCATTTATAATTTCATTCTTGAAAACGTCATTGCTAGATTTGGTATTCCATCAACAATACTATCTGATAATGGTACTCCTTTTAAAATTAAGGAAGTAACATTTTTTTTGGAAAATTATTGTATCAAGCAACATTTTTCTACTCCCTACTATCCTCAATCTAATGTTCAAGTTTAAGTGCCTAACAAATTTATTGAGAAAATTATTAGGAAGACTGTTAACAAAAACACTAAGGATTGGCATATACAGTTAAACTATGCTTTATGGGCTTATAGAAAAAGTGTCTGCACTGCAATAGGAACATCTACTTACAATTTAGTCTAAGGTGTTGATGCCATTATGCCTTTAGAGTTAGAGATTCCTTCATCAAGAGTTTCCTTTAACGGTATAATTGACAATGACACTTTCAGAGAACACTGTCTACAACAACTTGAAATTTTAGATGAACAACACATTAATTTCATTGAACATATCAAAGTATATCATAAATCTATTTAGAAACAATACAACAATAAAGTGATTGAATGTTTTTTCTTGGTTGGAGACTTGGTTCTTTATGAGAATCAACATAATGGTAATGCTCCACCTCAAGAGAAGGGAAATTTTAGTCCTAATTGGCTTGGTTTGTACATCATTATAGAAGTTTATGGCTCTGGCACATATAAGTTAGCTGATATGGATGGTCTACCACTTAAGGATCCTATAAATGTTATGCATTTGTGTTGGTACTATGCCAAACTTTGTCTTCCTCTTCTTTCTCTCTTCATCTTATTTATCTTTGCATGTGCTTGTATTTTTATTATATTTTAGAGCATTATGTGTTATTACATGTCTTTCTTCATTCTTGACAAAAATATGTATGTTTTGGTCTTGGATATTCTGTGTAATATATTAATCATTTTTGGTTAAGATATTACCTACAAGATACTTGCACATTTTCTTTTCATCAATATTATGTTAGAATAGATTAGTATTTAGTTATTATTTATAGCTAATTACATGTATATCTATTTACATAAGCATTCACTTTTTATCACATGTGTATAAATTTTAATCTATATGTTATTGGTTACAAAAAAGTAATCATAAAGATATTACAAGTAGACATAAACATGTAAGAATAAAACATCAATCTATATCTATCTATATCAGAGTGTTTGGTACATAGTTGACACTATTTACAATGTGCCCTATATATCTCAAAACATATATAACCATCTTTAAATCAAATCACTTCTCCTCCATTGCATGGTGACTCCCTGATCTCTCAGGACCGCAGTGAGAAGATGATGGTCATGGTATGTTGGATGGTCTATCAGAATTTGAGGATCAGGTATGGATCCTAGATGAGCTCCACCTCTCTCGCATTTCCCAAATCTCATGTCAAGTCTCTATAAACTCCCACTGAAGCTAGTCTCTATCCTCTCTCAATAGATATATCTTTACCTTCTTAGGTATGACTAGATCCTTGTGTCACTCAAGATCTTGGTGTGCTTCATATATCACCTGAGAGGGTGCTTATATCATTGACGCTATAGTGATATCCCTTATGAAATCTCTTAAAAAGTGTCTCCATCCCTCATCACCAACTAAAACATACATAAAATTGATTACATTGCAATTCTACATGTAAATAAATTTATACTTATGCAATTCTAGGCTTTCCATACCTAGATCTTCGTACTTTAGGATCGACAGTAGCTGGAAACATTGGGGATTTTCATCGGGATGCTGCTAGGGGAATAGAATGGATAGAATGTTCATGCTCTTGGACACCAACATCTCTCAAGGGAGGCATCTCTGAGGAGGCTCTTGGTTGTCTAACCTGTAGAGGAGTAAAATTTACTCTCCTTGTGAGCTCCTCCTCCACTGCAACATAGTCCTTTTCTATGGGTGTTTCCTCTAACATATCTCATAGCTAATCATTCTATCTTTCCTCCCCTCTAGGGTCCTTGTCATCATCATCCTCATCCATGGCAGCTCCACGTTATTCTCTAAATAATGGCCCCGTATCTCTAGTAGGGTAGTCCGTTGGGAAGATGAGTGTGATCCCCTCCACAATAAGGTATCTAAGGTAGTCTCTACTCACACCGAAATAATTTTCTATTGTGGCTACCTAAGTATCCTACTCTCCATCTAAATTTGTCTCCTCTACATCATTCATACTAGGTCATGCTATGGTCATATGATATTCTTTATACCATTTTCCATGGGAATACTGGGGCACTGGTGCAAGAGGAGTGTGTGTTAGATCGAACTGGCATATCACTCTATCAAAATAGTAAGGAACCACTATGTATTTGTGCCTTCCCTATGAATATATATTCCTCTACATGCATCTCATCTGTACATCAATATCTCTCTAGGCTAGCATCTGTCTCTAAAGTCTCCATATGATATTAGTGCATTGTAATCAATCTATGGTGACCCTCCAATATAGGATATCTCCAAAATTTTGCATCCCACCTAGTGGATAACCAAAGGCTTATGGCTCACTGTCATCTATGATCATTGGATATCC
The DNA here is from genome assembly GCA_018584345.1 of Thuja plicata. Classification (NCBI taxonomy): domain Eukaryota; kingdom Viridiplantae; phylum Streptophyta; class Pinopsida; order Cupressales; family Cupressaceae; genus Thuja; species Thuja plicata. The sequence goes on from MU224217.1 coordinate 5,063,487, forward strand.
CTCTGGTCTGGTGCATGTGATGTGCTCAAACATCCAAATCTGCAAAAGAGGACACACTGCTAGGCTCTATCTCTGATATCTCAGAAATTTTACAAACTCATAGTATAAGTGGGCTAGCATGCTCCTACCTCATGAATATACTACTCGGTGTCTCTCCATCCTCTGAACTACATGTGTCAACTGTGTCGAGAATATAGCACCCTTCATATCAATAGAAATTACAATAGAAACAATGCACAATAATATCTTCCTGATCAAAGGTACCTCACTCGTAGCATGAAATATTGCCTTCAATTAAATATGCTCACTATGAGTGTGGAGCTAAGATCATCCACAATAATACCTCTGATCTCTCTCAACTTTTGCATCATCTCTATCTGTGAGGAATGTCATTGTCTTTCCTTGGACAGGAAGTCATAGAATCGTGTATACATCCTCCAAAGTCATTTTCATCTTTCCATAAGATAGATGGAATGTACATGTGTCATCATCCCATCTCTCCATCAGTGCCATCAACATGGCCCAGTTAAATTGCATCTAGAGTAGACGATATATCTAATATAGGCCAACATCTCTCAAAATTTAAACATCTTGTGGCTATAGTGATGAGTATTGTGCTCAAAGAAACTCCATGGTCTTTATAGAATAGTGTTCCCATAATGTCGGCATGTCCCGCAATCATAGATCAAAAAGATTCCATCAGTACATAATTTTGATCAATCTAAATCTATCAAAAATATAGTAAATAGAAAGACCTAAGTACAGGTCAACTTCTTAGGTATAGGTTAACTTCCTGGGTATAGATTGAAATCCTTCCCAGTTATATGTTGACTTCCTAGGTATAGGTCAAATTGTAGGGTATGGGTTAAATTTATGGGTTTCTGGCTAAAACCAACATCATGACATCATTATAATCAATATCCTACGTCTACAGTGAAATTATAGGAATGTTGGAAAAAAAGGTAAAGAGAGAGAATTGAGACATGCCTCATTCAAGAGGATGTCCTCCTTGACTGATCTCCTCAAGATGTCCAGTCTCATTGGCTTTAATATCTTCCTCGACATTTTCTCCTAGCTTCTTCATCCTTCTTCATAAGAGCACAATAAAGGTAAGAATCGTGAATGAGCTTCTCAAAAGGTAATAACTAAATTTTAAGAGATTTTTAGACTTTTTTTATCTTTTTCATTTTCTATCTAATAGTTATTTTTCATTAATACATCTCTTCACTAATTTGATCATAACTTGAGCTAGGAAGCTCTGATTTTCACACCGTTATAGGAAATGGAATTGTGATTCAGTGTCCTTGCGATACAATTTATTTTTGAAGAATTTTGAGTTCATCTTAGAAGGATTTTAAAATAATTTATCAACACTTTTCCTTTACATTTTGTCTCAATAAATATTATTCCATGTTTCACCTTCCTATTAGCAATCCAAAATAAGGGGCATATAGCTACCTGCAAACTTCACCATATTCCTTAGTAAGTCCTAGGTGATTTCTAATTATTACTAACACATTGTTTCAAAGAATGTGGTTAATAATTTTGAAAGGATTACAATAATTCTCTGTTGATAATAAATCACTTTTCAAGTTGGCGCTACAAGTTGGCCTGTGGCCCTCCGTACTGCTGGCGTGGCGAGATTTGTAACCTCATTCTTTGTTCCCCTTGTTTGCTTTGTTTTGGTCTTGTTTTTCGGTTTTTTTTTTTAATGTTCTTTCATTTTTTTCATGTTCATGTGTGTTCCCTTGATGCATCTCTTATAATCATTTCCTTTCCCCTTTTTCATCCTTGGCTCGACTGAGTGTGCCATTATTATCAAGTTATGAGAGTCGTCTAGTGGCGAGATTTTTTTTTTTTCCACGAGTTTCTCTTTGATGGATGCAGAGGTTCATAATGATGGAAATTATGGCTCTATTGGTAATAAGAAGGAAGGAGAATAGAATATTAAGGCATCCAGTGAATAGATTAAACCTTCATAGAAAGTGGTTGTTGCAGAAGAAACAGTTTTACCAGAGGCAGTGCAATTCATAGTTGTTGAGAATAATGGAAGAGAGAAGACCAGTTCCAGTGGAAATAGACCGAGAGGAGGTAACAGTGGAGACCCAACATAATGCATGGGAGAGGGTAAATTTGGAGGAGAGGAAGGTAAGATCCCATCACCCGACCCCAAGATTCTCAATCTCTCTCCAAACGTGGAAATGGTAAATGTTATAAAGTCTGAACAAACTCGTTTAAAAAATATAGCCATTTTCTTTGTTTTCATGAATATGAAGATTCTCCCTGCTAGGAAGTTCCTAGATGATTGGATTCGGAATGTATGTGGAAAAAATGGGTTTAATGGTTAGCTTCAGTCGTATGGTACAAAGAGGGTTATTTGTTATTTTTTTCAAAAATCACTCTATGCAAGAAAAATCTTTAAACAAAGGATTCTGGAATGTTGGACAAACTATTTTCAGAGCCCTCCCATGGGCACCCAGCTTTAACTCAGACAATGTTATTGCTCGAGCTTTTCCTTCATGGATTGAAATTAAGAATGTACAACCATAATTATGGCATTTTAAACTGCATCTCCTCAAACCCCTGGGCTCGGTTCTTCAAGTCGAAGAGGCCAGAGTAACCCTTCTGCATCTCAACACCCGTGCCCTGGTCATTCTTAACCCAGGGATTATTTTTCCCGATGATATTTTGCTGGACATTGAAGGAGAGAAAGTGACTTGGCCCACTGCTAAGCTAGGGGAAATTGGAGCCTGCTTCCACTACAAGCTCAATGGCCACAATAGGAGAGACTGCCTTCTCCTTAAGAATGTGGAAAAAAAATAACAGAGAAGAATTCAAAAAAAAATGCAATAATCCCTTGGCTAAATCGAATAATGATAATGCAGACCATAACACCCAAAATAAAAATGATCATGATATGAACACTCCTATAAATAACAAGGTCATTAATAATGAAACTTTGGATTCCCAATTGGACAAATTTGTGTCCCTCTCCAACCCTCTCTTTGAAGATGAGTTTTTTGTTCAAATGGCTACCCCGAGCAAGGAGGTGTCGAACCCTTTTGCATGCCAGCCACAGTACATTCCAGTCCCTATAGAAAAAGTGAATGAGGATAATGCCCCGTGCCAAAATGTTCAGCAAATAGCTTTATCCAAAATTAGAAATAAAAATGCCACTAGTTTTTCCAAATAGCATTCAGTTGGACAGGGTGAGGCCTTATACCATGACTCCTTAGCTCCTACACAATAATCATGTTGATGAAAGAAAGATTCTAAAATATTGTGATAAAGATGCTAGTTCTCTTAATGATAACCTCACCCTAGCAGTACATAGAGAACAAGGCAGTGAGGAGGATGGTTTTGTATAAGTGGTCTCCAAGAAGAAGAAAAGGAAAACTTACGAAAGGAGCAACAGTTTGAGAAACAGTGGGAAAAACCTCAAAATTAAAAACAAGGAAATCCCAGAGTGCTTTAATAGACTCTGCAAGAACTAAAATTCCCCCAAATATTTATGATGATGAACATCTTTAGCTGGAACATCAGGGGTCTGGAAATGCTAGATAGAAAATATATTTCTAGGAACTGGTGCAACAAGATTCCCTATAAAGACATCATTTGTTTTCAAGAGATCAAAGTGGTTGGATTCCAAGCCCCAAATACCTTACAATTCATATGGAATAAGGCCACATGCATTTACTCATAACATATTAGAGGGAAAAGAGGTGTGTCTATACTGATCAGTGACAAATGGGCCAATAAGATTAGTTCTAAAGGTACATCCCCATGTCAGAGGGGTATATGGGGGATCTTCAAAGACAACAATCAGGAAATAGGAATCTACAATAACTATGCCCCCAATGACTACCGAGAAAGGACCCAGTTGTGGGATTGGTTTGCAACCAATCTACCTGACTCCAAATGGATATTCATTGGGGACTTCAATATGACTGAAAGTAGGGAGGATAAGTGTGGAGGGAATAAGCACATTTGGAAAGGAAATGAAATCTATTTCTGGGCCAAATTTAAGAGAAGATTCCAAATTAAGGATCCTTTGGAGAATATGAAGCAAGAATAAAACAACATCTGGCTCACTTGGTGTAATAATCAAGCCAATAAAATAGAGTTTACTATAGACTGGATAGGGTATACTTCAACCCTTTGTGGTTTAGCCTCATTAAACACTCTAGACAAAACCCAGTGGAAGTGACCCCTGTTAGTCTATCTGACCACTCTCCCATTCATATTAATATTACACCAAATGATCTACCCTCACCTATCCAAAAGAAGAAGAGGAAGAGCCTCTTCAAGTTGAATACCACCCTCCTTGATGATAAGGACTCCCTTCAAGCTCTCTAGACTGCTACAATACTCTCTAAATTCTACAACTCTGAGCTCTCTTCCAAAGATAAATGGGTGCAGTTGGTTAAGGTTTGGAGAAATCTATTCCAAATTATTGGGACTAAAGAAGCCCTTTACAGGAACCAAAAAGAGAAATTCTACCAGAGACTGTTGAACCAAATTGAAACCCAATTGTAGGCCAAGGGTCATGACCTTGAATTGGAAAAATCTCTCATCAGCACCAATTCCAATCTTAGGAAGATCCAAAACACTAAAATTCAAAGTCAAAAGGTTAGATCCAAGGCCAGATGGATCAAAGATGGGGATAGAGGATCTAAGTACTTCTTCAACTTAATCAAAGCTAAGTAGATCAGAGAAGATATTAATGGCATCCAGGAAGACAATGGAATTACCTCAAACAATGAATACACCTTGTAGGCTTTTGTTGAATATTACAAGAATTTGTTCTTCTCTGAACACAAAAATGAAAACATTGAAGTGATGAACAGATGCATCAACATGATTCCTAAGAAAGTGTCCCAAAAGAAAGGACTAGAGCTTGAGTAGAGAATTAGTCTCAAGGAAATTGATGAAGCCATAGGAGCCTTAGCAAATGATAAATCACTTGGTATTGATGGTCTTCCTGCACAATTCTATAAAAAGAACAAGGAATGGATATCAGGGGAACTTCTTGAAGTATATGAAGAAGCTTATGAGACAAGGTCCCTTGGGAGGGACATAAAAAAGGCTTGATCAAACTTTTACCCAAAGATGGGGACGAATCTCAAATTAGGAATTGGAGACCCATTACCTTCTTAATATCTCTTACAAGATTATTGCAAAAATTTTGGCTAGAAGAATTAGTGAGATCCTCAAGAATGTGGTATCAGTCACCCAGACTAGATTCATCAAAGGTAGATACATACTAGATAATCTAATTACTAGCTGGGAAGCTATGCACTAGGCTAAAATGGATGGGCAGAAGGTGGCTATGATAATTCTAGACTTTGAGAAAGCCTATGATAGAATTGAGTTGTCCTTTGTTCTAAAAATGCTAGAGGATTTTGGATTCCCAGACTACTTTTGTAAATGGGTAAGTATCATACTTAAAGACTCTTCAGCAGTTATTGATGTTAATGCAGAGATTTTAGATCACATTCCCCTGGAAATATCTATTAGACAGAGGTGTCCTCTGGCACCTGCACTATATGTCATAGTTGTAGATGCACTATCTTATATTCTCAGGGCAACAGATATAGGTCCCCCAGTCAAAGGGATCCAACTACCGAATAGCGAAGATATCATTGCCGAGAAATTTTCTAATGACACTGCTCTATTCATTAACCTGGAGGAAGACAACTTTGATAATATCCTCAACAAACTCCAAATGTTATATTCGGCTTCTAGAGAAAAAGTGGCTCCCCACAAGTCCAAAATTTTGGGATGGTCAGACAATCCTCCTAGGTGGCTTGAGAACAAGGACTAGCAATGGGTTGGCCCCTCCACCATTGTCAGATATCTTGGCATACCCTTTTTCATTAAACCCTCCATTAATGACATGTGGACCTGGATTTAAAAAAAAGTAGAACACAAACACCTCAAATGGAAATCTCACATGTTGTCTCTTGTTGGTAGAGCTCAAGTAGTGCAGAAAGTTCTCTCCTCACATGCAGTCTACTATGCCTCTTCTTGGATGTTCGCCAATAGTCAGATTAACAAGCTTGGAAAATTCTGAGAGATTTCCTATGGTCTGATGGAATGTGCAATAGAAAGAGGCACTATGCAAAGTGGGAATGGTGCTGCCTTCCAAAAAAAGGGGAGGACAGGGTATGAGGGACCTCTAGTCACAAGGTCTAGCACTAGCTACCGAATGGATCCTTAGAGCACTGAAAGGCAATGAACCTTGGAAAATTCTGGTAAGGAATAACATTGAGATTTCTAGTATCAAAAAAGGGAAATTATGGAGAAGTACCCCTTTGCATGATATGGTGTTTGGAGAGTTTGAGATCAAATTTTTTGGTTCCAAAGTGTTTCAAACTATATGGAAGGCTTGGTGTCAGGTCAAGACTCAGATCTGTTCAAAGAGTGTTTTTTGGAAAAACCCTACATATGTTGTTTTGGATAGATCTATTTGGTGGGGGTTATATCTAAATGGAAAACCTTTGGCATTAACACAGTCTTGTTCAACAAAAATTTGGCATTCAAAAGGTATTATTCTCATACAGGATCTGTTAAGGGACCAAAATTTGAGAGATTGGGAGGATATCAAAGAAATCTTCAACATCCCACAGTCCTGGGAAAAAACCTATACCTTGATCTCTAAGGTTGTGGAAAGACTATTCCCTGGCAAAATGGTGACCTCTACTCAGATGCTTGACTTGATGAAATGGAGAGATGGTACCAAGGTTGCTGATTTCTCTTGCAAACAAATTTATGCAATGCTTAAAGAGGACTCAGGAACTACAAACAGAATTAACTCTAACTGGAAACTCAATTGGTCTAACACTAGATGGCTCTCTTTCTTTAATTTTTTTTGGCACTCCCAAGTTGAACCAAAGGTTTTATACTTTTGATGGTTACTTTTGTTAAAAAAACTTGTTGTCGGGTCTTTTTTTGCTCACTCTGGAAATCATATTATTAATTTCTCTATCTACAACTTCCCTGAAACTTTTGAAAACCTTTTTTTTTTAATGTGAATTTGCTAAAAAAATTTGGGCCAGTTTTCTTGGTTGTCCCATAATGTGGAATTGCCTCAATTTTTTCTCCTGGAAGGAAATTGTTTCTGGTTTTGTGGATGCTTTTGATTTAAAAATGAATATTTGTTGGTTTTCTTTGACTGCTGAAGTTCTTTGGGTCATTTGGAAATAGAGAAATGAGGAAATATTTTAAGCCAAGAATCGAGATCTTACTGAGTTTTTCATAAAACTCACACATCTTAACATTTTTTCTCAAGTCTCAGCAAGGATAGAGGTATCAGAAGAAATATTCCTATCACTTTTACAAGAAGGGGCTATGATCATGTTCAAGAGAGACATCCATTCTTCCAATTACACCGAGGCATCACAAGAAGAGATATCACAAGTAGAGAACCATGCCCTAGAGAACCTCCCAATTACACCCAACAGTCAGGTCACAAATGTAACAAAGGACAATAGAACAGGTACCCAGGAGGGTACATTCACCAGTCAGGAACACAATGACAAGTGGAGTAGTCAGGAACACAATGAAAACTAGACTAGTTAGGATCACAATGACAACTGGAATAGTCGGGAATGAAGGAGAAAAAATGATGGATGGGACACCACAGACACCAGAACCAATACAGATGGATGGAGAGATCCTTAGTCATAAACTGTTTATGCATGGTTAATTTTTTTGATGTATAGACTCTCATAGATATGATCTTAAAACCATATTTTGTATAGAGACTTATGAACTTGATAAAGATTAGGACTGGTATCTGCAGCAAAAACTCTATTGCTACTATTTTGGTAACTCTGCTATTTTTGATATCTTTGTAAATGCTCCAGTTGATACACTATCTCAATATTAAAAAAAGAAAAAAAAAAGAATGTGCTTACTAATTGTTTCTTTTAGAATCTACATCTGTGGACTTTGATATATCCTTTTTCATTTACTAATGTTCTTTCTACTTTAGCTTGCATATGCACGTAGTGTCATTTGCCGCTAAAGTGGGGGCTAAATGTATCATCTTAAATTGTAAGAACTTTTGTGCTCTACAAAATAATTGTTTTTTAGCACCCTCCTCTATGTATTTTCATTATGTATATTTGTATTATAATTATATTTAATGAACAAATAATTAAAATTTGATCACTTTACCTCTTCTCTTATAAAAGTCAAGGTAGGATTTAATCTATATGCATCCTCCTCTAGTCTTTCACTTTTCACTTGTGCAAAAATTGAGGTAGGATCTAATCTCTATGCATCCTCCCCTATTTTTCCTCCTATCACAAAATGGGTTTCCCTATTGGGCCTTATCTTGGGTAATTCCAAGATTTGAATACATTTATGCTTATTTTCTCAGTTATCATTTTGTTTCTCCCCGAAGCACTTAACATCTCTCAAATCCCGCAATCTTACCTTGAAATTAACACATTTTGGGTATAGATTTAACCACCTTTTACCTATACCTCAAGAGTTTAAATTTGATGTTTTTGGGCCCAATGCAAGGTGTTTTTATTTTTCCCACCCAGTGTGATCGACCTTTTCTAAATTGGATGCCGAAATCAATATATAAGAAACCTATTTGCTTCATTTTAGCATAGACACATATAGAATAAAATCAAATGCAAGGTGGACATACCAATTTGATCACAACAAGAAATTTCAAGGTGAAAGCTCCAACTTGATGACATCAATTGAAGCAAGAGTTTGTTATTGAAGATCTTATTCACGCATTCCAATCAAGTATCTATAATTTGAATAAATCATTTCAAGACATCCTTTTCTACATTATGGAGTTTTCAAACGGATTGTGAAGATGGCTAGGTGTATTTTTTTCCCTTGGGGGCTTGGTATGATTTCCTTGTTATTTTCATATCTATGTTTTACTAATTCATATTTACATGATCACATATACATGTATTCAATCATATTTTGTTTTCATTTACAAGCTAGGGTTTCACTCTATATAGGGTTAGATCTAGGCATTTACTTGATATATAGCTCCTTTTCATTCTAGACATACAATCTAGATACACAAGCAATTCACACTTTCTATATTTCCTAATTACTATTCATGGAGGTGGATCTCACAAAAATGTGGGGTTGGCTTAGGAAAACCTCTATATAGCCACCCACACACACACTTTTCTAGACTTGCAGGTTTTATAGTACTGGTACAATTGCAAATCTTAGAATCTAATCAAAAGACCTTTTCATATCCACTTTCTATTTTAGATTTTGACAGTATCAAGTATAGGTCTAACCTTTGACCTATTCCTAGGTATTTAGAGTGCAGATCCTATTACAAAACTGGAAAGACGGTCAGAAGATTTTTCTAGATCAATTTTTTTTAATGTTTTGACCATTTTAGGTATAGGTCAAACTTTCAACCTATACCGAGGTATAGTTCTTACCACCTTCGACCTGTTCCCAAGAAACAAAATAAATTTGTAGGATTGTTTGTGGTAGGTTGCAGATTTCCAGATTTGCAAATCAGGTCATTCTGGGAATATGAAATATGGAAAATCAACCTCTTAATACATTCTTTTCATCTCACTTTTAGGTGCATTCATTTATATTTCTCTTTCTTGTATCTACTTGTAAAGAGAAAAATATAAATGATGAAATGATGAAGGGGTAAAAGAGACTTGCACATCTAAATAACACCTTTTACATATAAAAATTTGGGGAAGGTAAGATTCTCCTCTTAGCCCCAAATTCACAAAGGAAAGATCCAAATTGATTAACCACAAGAAAATGGTCAATGCACAAATGAATTAATTGATTAGAAATAAGAAGAAAGAGGAAAACCTTACATTCCACTTTGGAGGAGAGTGTGTAATAGACCTGAAATGATTAAATATTAATTGAAATGAATTGAAGACAAATACTAACCTCAAAGTATAGTGGATCTAGAAATTTCTATTTTCTGGTGTCTATACTGAGTTTCTGGAAATTCTGCAACCAGATCTAGAACAAAAACACAGAGGCAGAGAAAACCCACAAATATTTTTCTTTTCTGAGCCAGGTCGACCTTGACCCAAATACGGGGGCACAATTGTACCCCTTTATGTCAACCTTGACCTGCACTACTTCAACATAAAATCTATTTGTAGATCCTGAAAGTTTTCTAAAAAGGGTATCGAAATCTGCTTTGTAATTCGTTGTTCGGTACCCGTACCTGCAAGAAAAAAAGTTTTTTTTGTTTGGATGAGGGGTTTTCCTTGGTCAAACCTCAGTTATGGAATTAACCTTGAAATAGAATTGAAATTGTAGTAATAAACAAAGTAAATAGAATAATTCACCTTGCTTATGTTGAAACCCTTGTGGAGGATTTGAATCCTTGAATCCACAAGTATGGATGCACCAAATGGATGTAGAATGTAGTATGTACAATGTAGGATGTCTCAAATCAATTTCCTTTAGATATTCAACACCAATATTTAATGGATCTTGGAATAGTAAGAAGCTTGAATGGATATGGATGGAGAAATATTCAACAAGAGGGCTCCATAGAGCTTGAATCCTTCAATGGTTACTAATGGATCTCCTTGATGAATTGAATCTTGAATACTTGAATGCTTGAATGCTTGAAAGTACATGGTCGCTTCAATAGATTATGCATAGATTCCCCTTCTTCTTTTATCCTTCTTGTATTCTCAAAAAATGAGAGGAGAAGGCTTCCTTATATACTAGTCTAGGGCACAAACTTCTAGAGAGGCCGAAATATGAGAATTAAATTCCAATTAGGCTCATACCCCTATAAGTGGACCTATATTAAATATATTTTAAGATTTTCCACTTCGGAGCCCGAAACAGCTGACCCGGAAGCAAGAAATAATTCTTTCCAAACCCTGACATCCAGAAATCTTTGAAATTTGAAATTTAGACCCTCGGTCAAGGTCAAAGTTGACCCTGACCTAGGTCAGGGTTGAGGTTGACCTTGACCTAGGTCAAGGTAGAGGTTGACCTTAACCCTGAGGTCAAGAACCTCAAAATATTAGAGTAGGATACTGGAAATAGGTAGGAGAGAAGTGGAAAATAGGGCAGGACAGGGGAAAACCAGATCCAAGTCAAAGACCCATTCAAGGCATTTGACATGACCCCAAACCACTTACCCAGAGGGATAAACCAATCCTAAATGGAAGTACTTCCATTTTTTGATGTACATTGAGACCCGACTTTAGCAAGAGTATGGACTCGATGCAAACTCTTGGTAAAGGAGATCACAAAGAAAAGATAATCTTATTGAAATCAAAGGGAAAAAGAAATCCTCAAGCCCCCAAGGACTCAAGTATTTGTCAACCCCAAGATTACAATAAGAGAAACATCACCAGTTAAATAAAAAGAGAGAAAGGGTGTGATTACCTTGTCCAATGAGAACCTATGTCCCATTGTGAATCACACAAGGAAATAATGCAACTAGAAAGATGGAGTTGAACTGCCTAGTGAACGTGGCTACTCACTAGTCAACCCATCAAGGATTCACCCTCAGGAGTATTCTATTCTAAAAGAGAAAAGCCAAAACTAGAGAGATCCAGTCTAAAGGACACCTTTTGACCTTAAGGGACCAAAACTTTGTAAATTGAAACTGGAGGGATCAGGAGATCTTGTAAGGTAAAAATCCATGCTTTAAGTATTAGTCTCTAATCTATAAAGGGAAAAAAAGTTTTAAGTTTGAAAATATTTTGAAAGTGTGTGTGTGCAAAAAGTGAGCAGAGCGTATTCCCCCAAGTTAAAGTCATTTCTAACACTTTAACAGGAGGAATGTATTTAATGGAAACATAAACAACTCCACTGATTACGTTTCCACTATGAAATTCCCCCAAGCAAAGACAAATCAAGGTAAATACCACATAAACATACAGAGAACACAAAAGGGATCTACCTACTGTGGGGTCAGTATGATCATAAGATGATATATATATATATATATATATGATATTATTTCAAATGAATTAACATCATTCCCCAAATAAAGTAGAACTACAATCACAATGGAGGAAATAAAATGCAATAGTTATGAAGAAGGGTCTTTTCAGACCACAACATGGAGACCAAAAAGAATCAGTGCTACCATGTCGCAAATCCAAGCAGACTACACAAGGAAAAAAATTATGAACAATAGCACAGGTACAACATAACATGAAAAAAAAACATATAGAAGAATAGAGATACATATAGAGGAATAGTACAACAAGTTTGATTCCTTTATCACCTTGGACCAACAAAGTAACAAGGGTCACATAAAAGAATCTAACAAACATTCAAAAAACACATTATGGGAGAAGCACAATACAATAGGAAAACACATAAAAGGCTACCATGGAGGACAAGCCAATCAAGTGCATCGCCTACTCTCCCCATCTTGGTCTATATCATTTAGGGAAGGTGGGAAACTAGCAAGAAGGACTATATCCAACACAGTAGGAATAATAGCCAGTTCCAAACAAGGATCCTCTTGAGAATTGTGATGTTTGATACTCGGTGTAATTATCAATTGTGTTGAAAGAATATTAGGTAAATTAGTATCAATACCAATAGTCTCATATTCATCATTAGCATCAATAGGATCATCAATAGTATCTTTTTGATCAAGATTAATCAAAATAGAATCTAAGATACAAATATAATCATCATAATCATTTATCTTAACATCATTATCAACATTAACTTTTTTAGACACATCAGGCATAGGCTGGTCAAAAGAAGGTAAAGAACTTTGAAGAACAGAGGTATGGTCCTTAGCTTGAGCTTGACACATCTTATGATGTTCATTGTAAGATTGGTTATGTTTTGTCTTGTTTGAAATATGTTGAGAACTAGGAGGAACAAAAAATAGTTCCTTCACAGGTTCTATAGGAGGATTAGTAGGATTTTCAGTAGGCTGAAAAGAAACACTAGGAGCTTGATTAACATAACTAGAAGCAATGGATAAAGGAGGTATGGAAGGTGCAACAAAAATACCACAGTTAAGATCCATCTGAGGCATACTTAACTCAACAATCTTGCAATGTTTATAGGCTTGATATGAGTGAAAAAGGTTATCAGGTTGAGAAGAACATGAATTAGGTAATGAAGGCCATAAGAAGTCAAGGGTAGCACAATCCCTAGGCCTAGAAAGTTGATATAAACTATGATTAATTTTTTTCACTTCTTCATCATGAATGAACTTAATGAACTTATGTATAGGAGAAGCAACAACATGCATGGCAGTCAACCAAGGCAAACCAAGCTTAACTTGAAATTGATCAGAAGTAGGGACAACAATGAAGGTAGTGTCCACAACATTACCACAAAGTTAAACAGGAATGTTAATAGAACCAAATGATGGATAGAGAAAACCATTACAAGTTTGGATCCATACATTAGATGTATTATAACAATCATGTTGTAAGCTCTTTGAAAAAAAGGTTTTCTTCAGTAGTGACATTGACTAAGGATGTACGATTAACAAGACAACCACACATAGGTATCTTAGAAATCCTAGCATAAATGTAGAGAGGACAATCAGGAGCTTTAGTAGTCTCAGAATCATCAAAGGTGATTGAGAGTTCCCTAGGTCTTTTATTCTTAGGTTGTTTTCGAGGTTTAGGTTGAGATTTTGGTTTAGGCTTAGGTTGAGGTAGAAATTGAAGTTGAGGTTGAGGTGGAGGAACTTGAACATGAGGTTGAGATTGAAGCTAGGGTGGAGATACAGGTTGAGATAAAACAACATGCTTCACATGGTTAACAATATGATTGAGATCATCCATCTTTGAATTATAAACAATATCCATAGAAGATGGATGAACAATGGTATTAGTATCATATGTAGGCAAAGTATTTGTATAGATTTGGAGGTTTTGATTAGGAGGAGAGATATAATCTTTCTCACTACCATCAAAATTATCAAGAGATAAAGCATTAGAATCAATTAAGTCTTGAACCTTATGTTTTAGAGAATAACACTTCTTAGTATCATGGCCATTCTGATGATGGTATTGACAAAAGGCTTTGGGATCAAAGGATTTGATGCCATAGTAGTAGGAAGAAGAGGTAAAAAAGGAGGAAAATTAATCATATTAGAATTCAACACCTTACTCATAATAGAATGTAAAGATTCAGAAAGAGGAGTAAATGTACGATTCAGAGAAAAAGTAGTGGATGCAGAAGTGGCATTGTTGGATGCAACAACAACTTGATCAACAACTACATTTTCTTGCTTATTTATCTTGAAATAGTAGTTAGGTTTCCTAATCTTCTTGGGATTAGAAGAAGCATCACTCTTATCAACTGGAACAAGAGCCATTGGAGTGTTTCTCTCAAATTGACTCACTTGTAATTGATAATGATGAAGCATTGCACAAAGTTGTTGAAAAGAGGTAAATTCAGTAACTAGAATATTATCTCTAATATCCTTTTGCAAATTTGAAATAAACATATGATGAATATCAATATCAGGAATAGGATAAGAAATTTGAGCATATAAATGCTTAAATATACCAATAAATCCAGTCAATTATTCTTTACTATTTTGTTTACAATGCATCAAATCACTTAAGGACACTTGCAGACCAATGTTATTTTGAAATTTTTGGATAAAGGCATTAGCAAGTTTTGGAAAAGAATCAATAGAATAAGGAGGCAAGGAACAATACCATTGCAAGGCCTTATCATGAAAATTTATAGCAAACAACTTGGCTAAAATCCTATGGTCATGAGCATAGTCACTTCAAAGGATTTGAAATATTTTAACATGAGTGATAGGGTCTCCCTTAGCATTGTAATTCTCAACACAAGGCATATCGGCTTGCTGAGGGATAGGAGCATGAATAATGTCTAGGGATAAAGGACTACCCATGTCACATGTAGGAATACTAAACTTGGATTGAGTTAAGGATGCAAGTCTTTTTTGTGAAGAGGACACAGTTTGATCCAGACTAATGATTTTGGAATCATTAGAATAAATAGGAGGCATAGAAACATTAGAAACACTAGGAAAAGTGTAGGAAGCGGCGAGAATGGAAGACACAATTGGTGGAACACTTGGAACCATAGTTGGAAGAGGGTTGGAATAGGTAAAAGTAACACTATGGTAAGAAGGTTGTGAGGTAGGTAGAGACACCAGTGGAACACTCACAGGAAGAGATGGAAGTGGAAGATTCGAAGCTAGAGGATTTGAACATGGAAGAGACATAGTCACTAAAGGAGGAGTGTAAGTAGGAATGTTAGGTAAAGGAATGGAAGAAGGTTCCACACTAGTGACAGGAGTATTGAGTCCTAGATCTTGAGCCTCTTGAGCTAAAGGTTTAAAATTGAAATGCACAAGATGAGTGATACCATGCAAGAGATTAACACCTTGATCACTATCACGAAGGACTTTCTTAAGGGCCTCTATAGCTTGAATAGAATCTTGATTATGGTTTTCTTAAATAAACCAAGTTCCCTTTTTATCAAGTTTAGTTGAAGGTTTTTGAACTTGTTCAAGAGGAAATCTTAAAGCATCATCCTCATAATGAGATGAGTGAGAAGAGTTATGCTTCATAGAAGGATTGGAATCATGAGTGATCAAATTGTCATCCAAGATCCTAAGGAAAGGAGAGGAAGACTTGGGATAATAGGAACCCATAAGTCTACGAATTCTTCTAACCGGGATATTATAAGTAAGACTAGAGGTAGTAAATCTCATACACCAATGCAATGGAAATGAACTAAATTAGGAAAATACAAGGCATGGACAAATAGATGTTTTTGTATTTTTTCTTTATATGATTTTTTAAAAAAATTTGAAATGTAAATGCAAGAACATAAAAGAAGGCTAATCTAATATGCATGCAATATCTAATATGAAATGTAAATATAACACCACAAAATTAAGATTTGTTGTAAGTGGGTTCACCAAAATGTAAAGAGAAAAATATAATTGTGAAGGGGTAATGGGTACAAGAGACTTGCACATTTAAATAATACCCTTTACATATAAAAATTTGGGGAAGGTAAGATTCTCCTCTTAACCCCAAATCCACAAAGGAAAGATCCAAATTGATTAACCACAAGAAAATGGTCAATGCACAAATGAATCAATCAATTAGAAACAAGAAGAAAGAGGGAAACCTTACATTCTTCTTTGGAGGAGAGTATGTAATAGACCTAAAATGATTAAAATCTTAATTGAAACAAATTGAAGATAAATACTAACCTCAAAGTATAGCAGATCTGGAAATTGCTATTTTCTAGTGTTTGTACTAAGTTTATGTAAATTCTGTAACCATATCTAGAATGGAAACATAGAGATAGAGAAAACTCAAAAATATTTTTCTTTTCTGAGCCAGGTCGACCTTGACCCAAATATAGGGGCACAATTGTACCCCTTTATGTTGACCTTGACCTGCACTACTCCAACGTAAAATCTGTTTATGGATACCAAATTTTTTTTGAAAGGGGTATACGAATATTCTCTGTAACAGGTTGTTCTGTACATGTACCTGCAAGAAAAAAATGATTTTGTATTGTTTGGATGGGGGATTTTCCTTGGTCAAACCCCAGTTATGGAATTAAGCTTGAAATAGAATTGAAATTACAGTAATAAATAGAGTAAATAGAAAAATTCACCTTGCTTATGTTGAAACCCTTATGGAGGATTTGAATCCTTGAATCCACAAGTATGGATGCACCAAATGGATGTAGAATGTAGGATGTCTCAAATAAATTTCCTTTAGATCTTCAACACCATTCTTGAATGGATCTTGGAATAGGAATAAGATTGAATGGATATGGATGGAGAAATCTTCAACAAGAGGGCTCCATAGAGCTTGAATCCCTCAATGGCTACTAATGGATCTCCTTGATGAATTGAATCTTGAATGATTTAATTCTTCAAAGTAGGTGATTGCTTCAATAGATTATGTGTAGATCCCCCTTCTTTTATCCCTCTTATATTCTTAGAAAATAAGAGGAGAAGGATTCCTTATATACTAGTCTAGGGCACAAACTTCTAGAGAGGCTAACATATGAGAATTAAATTCCAATTAGGCTTATACCCCTAGAAGTGGACCTATATTAAATATATTTTTAAGATTCTCCACTTCGGAGCCTGAAACAGCTGACCCAGAAGCAAGAAATAGTTCTTTTCAAACCCCGACATTAGGAAATCTTTGAAATTTGAAATTTAGACCCTAGGTTAGGGTCAAGGTAGACCCTAACATAGGTCAAGGTCAAGATCAACCTTGACCTAGGTCAGGGTCAAGGTCCACCTTAACCTAGAAGGTTAACCTTGACCTTGAGGTCAAGAACCTCAAAATCTCAAAGCAGGATACCAGAAATAGGTAGGAGAGAAGTGGAAAATAGGCAGGACGGGAGAAAAACCAGATCCAAGTCAAAGACCCATTAAAGGCATTTGACATGACCCCAAACCACTTACTCGGAGGGCTAAACCAGCCCTAAATGGAAGTGCTTCAATTTTCTAATGATACACTACTTTCATATATCAGATTTATATATCTCTATCTCTCTTTCATATCTCATTTTGGAAGAATGAAATCCAAGCCTATAAGACCTCGATCACATGCTTTTACCCTTCCTTACTTGATGGTACTTTCTAGATCTATCATATAGGTGAGGGCATCCTAATTCAAAAAATAATGGTGAAGTGGGCCTCTACCATTGATAATCATTAACCCATATACAATTACAAATACCATTGAATTAAAGATCATGGAATAAAGAAATTTATGAAACTCAAAAACCATATTCAAGACCTTATTGATAGTGGTAAGATTGAATTCAAAGGACATAATCAATCATCGTCATACACTCATCTCAAGATCTAGACTACCCCCTCTCATAAGCATGGGAAGGATAATCCCTCATCATCAAATGCATTCCCTTACAATTATACCACCAATACTATTTTAGGTTTTTACCATGTGTGGATGCATAGAAGAAGCATAAAATAACATAAATAATATCACTGTTAAAGGTGTTATTTACAATGCTACCAATCATAGAGGTAGAGTCATCATCCAAGCCGCAAATCCTCCATCAGCTCCATCCACCTCCACTAGACTATCTTCCTTCTATAGTCTACTTTATCCCCTGGGGAAGACCCCCACACAATTATCTATCCTTGAGCTCCTTCATAAATCCTATGTTCATAAAGAGATCCTCAAACAAGCCCTTCTCAAGTCACATGTTCTCAATAAGATAAATGCCTCATAATTTCAAGCCATGATTGGCAAATTAGATGCACAAAATCATCTCATTTTCACTAATAAATATCTCTACACTCCTAACCCCCGACATAATAAAAATTTTCATATTGAATTTATTGTCCATCGACATAAAATCAAGACTCATTATAGATGGTGGATCTGGCTTGAATCTATGTACATTAAAATTAATAAAGGAATTTGGATTCACTAAAAACCTTATTAACCCCACAAAGAGGATAACTCTTAAGGCATGTGATGACAGAGAAAGATATTCTAATAGTTTTATCAATCTCCCTCTTCAATTGGGTCCTACATTGATCGAAACCACATGCAAGGTACTTGACCTTGACCTACCCTATAAATTTCTTCTTGGTCAACCTTCGACCCACTCTATACAGGGTGTTTTCTCCACTTTCCATTAATTCCTTAAGTTCCCCCATAATGGTTGAGAAGTTACTATCCATGCATATCCTAAACCCTTCATGTATCGCAAGATGCTTGAAGGTAAGAAAATCAATTTTTGCCTGCTCAATCAGCTATCCAAACCAGTTGTCATTAAATCATTTGTTGAAGAAGCCTCCACTTTCAAAAATACCAATTCAAGCATGAAAGTGAATATTTTTGACAAAGGATGTGGTGAATATTCAATTAAAATGCCTTTTATGTGGGCCAACTCATGTTATCTCCCAAATCGTATGGTCAACCCTAACCTATCCTACCAAAGGGAAAACCTACTATCAAATGCAAAAAGACTACCTTTGATCAATGGGGACTCCTTGATGAGGAGAATATAGAATAAAATGTCTTATCATGGCTATACAAGGATGACAAGGAAAATCCTATTCACATGCCTAAAGTGAAGTATCCAAAATCATATCCCATTGATGAAAGCATGGGATACCATGGCATAGGCTTAGGAGAAAAAGAGCAAGGTGTGAAAGAACCTATTCAACCAAAAGTGTACTATCATAGTAGAGGACTTGAATATCACTCAGAAATTAAGGTGTCCTCCCAAAATGGTCGTGAAGCATCTTCTAATTCTGAAGACCTTGAGGAGGAATTCTATGAAGTTCCTTTTGAATTCCTAGATAACTATATCTTTGGAATTAACCATATCCCAGCCATCACCATCGCCGACCTTTCATCCCCTAGAATTCCACTTAAACACCCTGAGCTTATTGATTGGGGCCAATAAGGATCACCACCAAATATGCACAAATGTGAAATGGATGAAGCATTTATTGAGCTCTTATACCTAAGAGATGCCCAAGAATACAAACATCAAATCAAGTATCATGATCATTCTTACTTCAGGCACCAAGTCAATTCTCTGAATTGAAAAAGTGAAAATAATAATAATAATAATAAACAAAATAAAACATCCCTAGGTGAAAACCTCTATGAGGTGCCTTTGGATGAAGAAAACATAAAAAGAAAGGATGCAACCTCTAGTGAAAACCTTTTTGAGGTGATAGAGGCGGGAGAAGATGAATTTCCCTTGATGACTCTTCTACATGAAAAGTCCCCATTCCCAATATAGAAGATACAGTGGAGGTTAATCCTGGTACAATTGAGAATACCAAGATCATTTTTGTCGCAACATCCTTGAATAATAAAGAGAAATCATATATGACCAAGTTCCTTCACAAGTTGTGACATAATTTTGCATGGTCTTACGCTGACATGCCAAGATTATATCTTGACCTTGCGGTACATCACCTTGTAGTAAACGTTGATGATAAAATTTTCAAACAGAAACTTAGAAAAGTGCATCCATGGATAATATTATTGGTAAAAGAATAATTAAAAAATATGTTAGGTGTTTAATTGATCAAACCTATTGGTTATCCTAAGAGGGTCTCCAATATAGTATTAGTGGGTAAAGCTCTTGGGGGAATCTACATCTATACACATTTCAAATATTTGAATAAAGCATGTCATAAATATTATGTTCCACTCCCCAACATAGACATCATAGTGGGTTTGATGGACAAATTATCTAGTTATTAATCATATCAAGCTTTCTATAGAAGACCAACATAAAACAAATTTTACTATACCATAGGATAAATTTCTCTATCAAGTTATTTCCTTTGGACTTAAGAATGTTGGAGCTACATACAAATGTATTATGAATACTGTCTTCTATGACCTTTTGCATGATATCATGGAAGACTATGTTGATGACTTTCTAGGAAAATCCAAGACTAGAGAATCACACATTACAACCCTTACCAAAATATTTGAGAGAATTGAGTATTATAAATTCTAATTGAATCCTGAGAAATATGTTTTTGGTGTGACATCAATAAAATTACTTGGTTACATTTTTAAAGAAGAGGAATCAAGGTGGGGCCTAAGAAATTCAAAGCAATTCTAGAAATTTCACCTCCTAAGAATCTCAAGCAGCTTTGTAGTTTACAAGGAAAACTTCAATCAATTAGATGGTTCATTTTACAAGTTACAGATAAATGTCATCCTTTTTCTCACCTCCTTTGCAAGGATATATAATTTCAATGGGATTGTTTGTGTCAAAAATCCTTCGATCAACTTAAGAAATACCTAGCCTCACCACTAGTATTATTTCCTCCTATTCCTCGACGCCCCTTAATTTTTTATATTTATGATACAACTGTTGTATTAGGGGCACTTTTAGTGTAGTTAGATGATAATGGAAATGAAAGAGAAATATACTACATCAGTAGGACCTTGTTTAGCTATGAGTTGAACTACACACCTATAGAACAAGCATGCTTGGCTTTTGCCTTTTACATCTAGAAACTTTGTCACTACATGCTTAATCACAAGACCAAACTCATTTCTAAAAGTGACCTATCCTCTTAAATACTTGATGTCTAAAGAAGCTCTCATTGCTCATACAAAAAAATGGGTAATAATCATCAATTAGTTTGACATTAAAAATGTGGATAGTGAAGAAATGAAAGGATGTGTTATTGTAGATTAGTTGGATGAAGAACCTATCCCTAGAGATCCTCCTATTTCAACATGATTTTTTGATGATGCAATCATGATTATCACCCCTAGAATATAGTAGAAATTATAATTTAATGGCTAATATACACAAAAAGGATCGGGGGTAGGTTTACTGTTTGTAACCCTACAAGGAGACTACATAATGAAATCTGACAAGTTGGCTTTTGAGTGTACCAATAACATTTCAAAATATGAGGCTTTGGTCACAAGATTGTTTCAAGGCACTAAATGGTAAATCACTAGCCTCCTGGTCTTTGGTGACTCTCATTTGTTCATTAAATAGGTTAATGGTGAGTATTAGAATAAGGATGATAATATGTTACTGTTGAACACCTAGATTTACACCCTTACCCAAGCTCTCATAGTCTTGGTAATCTAGTGTAACATGGGAATCCTCTCAAGGTTGTGGGACCTTTAGCTAATGGAGATGAGACCTCCAAGTTATAGGTTGGTTCCTCTTGATATGTCACCCAAATTTGCTTCTTAACATAAAAATAAATTCTTGAGGGAAAAGGGATAGAAGGAATGCATGAAAGGGAAATAAATTAAAGCAAATTATCCTACTAGGTGATACACCAAAGGTAACTTAAATCATAACATATTAACTAATCTCAGCATGAAACCTTGGATCTAATAGAACACAACTTTCTAGATAGGCTTGCATAAGTATTTCATAGAGAGGCCTAAGATAAATAGAGGCTATTTAGGGAAAGAAATAATTTCACAAACAATATCATATTCACTATAAGTAGACACACACTATGACCTGCAAACAAACATCCACTTCTGCAATTAGGCATAGGAATGAGATAAAATGACAGAGGACTGAAGAATATCCACAAACTCATCTAAATTAGATCATCCACAATAGTACACAAAATTGTAGAAAGAAAGAGGGCTCAGGAACTCCGATATTTCTCTGAAAATCATTTAATATATTCTAATTCAGTAAGAGAGATTCAGACAAGAAGGCTCGGGGATAGAGAAAATGTCACAAAAATCTTTTGCAATATCTGAATATCAATGAAATATTACAGACTATAAAAGTCAGAGGGCATAAAAAATGCCACAGATAACTTCTAAGTAAGGAAAACTCTAAGCTCTAAAACTAACTATATATACATGTTCCTCCTAGCACGCAAGCTCGAGGAAACAATCTGATCATATTAGGGTTACAATTGATTGCAATAGAATAACTTAGGAAACCCTAACACTGTTCCATCTATCAGAAGAAACTCTGAGATATTTATCAAAAATCATATACATCTTTGGAAAGTAGCTTCTTTATAATGAAAATCTCTGAGAAGGGCCGGCGAATCTGATCAATTGAAATACATGTAATGAGATCTGATTAGGAACCCCTGTTTGGGTCAATTTGGCCTTTACTATTTGCAGAGAATATTGCCAGAAATCATATTTCCCCTTTGAAAAAGCTGACTTAACCCTTACTCCTCCTAAAAGGTCACCCCTTATCCATCTAACCTCTGCCAGTCGGCTACCATTACTGTTCAAATCTGATCTACAAAGATATTTTGAATTTAAAATATAAAAATGGTCATGGCGCCATCCCTTTCTTTTATCGGGCGGCCGAGGTTGAGACCTTGTTTCCTTTTAAATGAGAATCATCGAATCATCTTTTCTTCGTCATTGACCTGCTTAGCCCACGTTGTGTCTCTACCCTTAACTGCCAGGTCTCCTGAGTTTTCAATAATCATAGCTTAGATCTAGTGACCCCGCAACTCTCGTAGATCTTGGTTTTGATCGAACGATGGTCGGTAGATCTCCTAATCACTATGGAATATACCCTTCATCTTCAAGATTCAGCAACTAAGGAAATCTCCTTATCGTATGAACTTTTGGCATATTCTCACTTTGACTGGAAATCCCCCAACTGACCATGAAGGCTTGGGTCCATGCTGCCACTTGTCAACCTTGCACTGGCTTCTGTTTGCTTGATCGACCCTAATAATTTGCCAACTGTATTAACATATTAGAAATCCTTTATTTTTGAATTAAGAGACTATGCGACGAACCCTTCAGTTGTGAAATTGGGAGATATTTTGACCCTTTGACTTCTAATCAGGTGATCACCCGACCTTCATTGATTCCTTCATTCTTTCAACTGATGGCCCTCCCTTAATCTCATGATATTCGGGGTAAACCCTAATTTATATCGAGACTTGGTGACCAAAGGGGAAACACTAACCTATCATAGACTGAAGCTTTACCACATTTTAGGAAGTGTAAAGGGTCACGGGATCTCATGAAGACTTTCCAACTCAAGGTTTAAACAAGCGATGACCCAACTGAGGTATAGTCGCTTAATCGTGTGAAGTAAAAGAGTAAATGCAGAACATGAAGTGATACCGTGACTAACCAATGAGATAAAAGGCACATGGGAAACTTCACATTTTAAGTGACCGAAAAAGGTAATGACAAAATATAAGATTGCTAGGGTTCTTATTACAACAGTCACCTTTTTCAAATTATAACACTCATCCCTTCCAAATTTTAAGGGTTTCTCAGAGCAGAGACATATTGCATGGAACAAAGCGAACAGTAAGACTGAAAAAGATATCTAATACACAACAAGGACCAGAAAAATTACCAAATCTTTGGCATAGGCTGGGCTCTACCCTTGTGGGAGCCTCATTTAACCCCACCTGTCTATTTTTGAATAGTTATGAAAATTTGGATAACATTTTGGCGATTTGTGTAGGATGTCTGCCTGCTAGACATTGAGAACCAATGGCCTCCAAAACATTCCATTGGGCATGGAGTAATTTCTGCGAACAAAACCTTCCCTTGAAAGAGAAACCGATCTGAAGGAAAACTTATGTGCATGGGAACTTCTTGAAAATCTGGGAAATTAGACTAGAAAGCTTTGAAAGAAAGCGGGAAATAGAATCTACCCTAAGCTAACCAGTGAAACAAACTTGGTGAAATAAACCATTCACTGGATGTTAACGTAGCTACCTTTTCTGATTAAAAAACTTTGTAGTACATGCATAAGGAAAATTACAAGTATATGAGGCATGTATATATTTGTCAAACAATAATAAGATGCCTCTACAAAAATGAGATCAAATTCACTTACCTCAATCTAATCATGTGAAGTTACCTCAGCAAACTCCATATGGGCTAGGTATCTAATAGGGAAGCCCCTTGAGATTTTGAAGGTTGAAACCTTCTTGCTGGCATCTTCCTTTTCTTCATGGTTTTCCTCTTTCACTGTGGAAAACCATGTCAGCTCCTCCTAAACGGTCAAAAAGTTGTCATCTTCTTCCCTCAAACCAGCCAAAAGCTCATCAAAGCTGTCAAGATCCTGAAGATCTAAAATTGACTCCAAATTTTTCTTAGGTGGCAGATTCCTTGAAAGAGAGTAATCCAAAAATGGATCTTCTGTAGCAGGAACACAACTCTAAATTCCCACTCCAAGGAATAGGGGTTCATCATCCATCCCTTCACAAAAAATATCTATGATCTCTGAAAAATTATACTCTTCAAAGCCTTTGTCAATGTTCTCCTCTTGTTGCTGCAAAGTTGCAGGGGTAGTTATGAAAATAACTTCATCATCCTACTTAATGAAATTAGGCAGCTCATCCACCAAGGTCATATCATCTTCTCTGATATCCACCATCTGCTGATGTTGCACCTTTTGCCCTGATTGATTTTTTGTCATAAGAAACAACGTAGTCTCTGCTTCCTTACCAACAAAGATGGGTAGCCCCTCAAATAGGTTCACCAAGATATCAGCTTGAATATCCATCTCTACCTTCTCAGTTTTCTATCCAAGTTCATCACAGTCCTCACTAAGCTCTGAAGTCTCTAACCTCATCACTTCTACATCACCTTAAAGAAGCTCGTCTACCACAAGCTCTTGCCTTGATGCTAAGCTATTACCCTTGCAAAGGCTTGGCATTTGACAACCAGGAGGTAAAGGTGGAAATTTCCATAGAGCTTCATCACCTTGAGGGACAGTAGAGGCCTCTTAGGATGAATCATTTCCTTGGACAAACTGCCCCTGCAGATTAGTGGACTGATCTTCAATCATTGGTTCTAGGGCAGAAGCCTTTGCCTTGAAGCTTCAAATATGCAGTTGAAGTGGCTTAAGGAAAGACATAGAAGGCATATCTTCCCTGAGTCTTGGTAAGTCAAAGCTTGCACCACCTTGGTGCTACTCCTTTGAGACCACCCTTGTTGCAACCACCTCTTGAGGCTGCTGATGTTCCAGAGGCGGTTGCAAGTGCTCTGTTGGATTTTGTGCTTCAAGAAGATCCTTGAAACTTGGAAATGAATGCCTTGCAAGTTCCTCATGCATAGGGTGTGGGAAAAAATGATACCTCCAACTTGGAATCTCAGGGCTAACAATTTGATCTTTCAACTTTGCTAACATAATTTCAGCTTGGCAATTGAGCTCCTCTTCAAATTGCTTCCCATGAAGCATCCCAATCTCAGGGATATATGCTTGCAAGTTTGTTTCTTCATGGTAGAGAGTTGACCCTTGAAGGTAGCCTTGAGTTTCCATATCTTTCTTCTCATAGGCCTAAGTTTCCATATCTTGCTGCAAATTCTTTATCTCAGATACTTGCTTGACCATGTCAAGCATTTTAGCCCTTATCTTTTCTTGTTCTCTTATAAAATCTAAGGTCTGAGTCTACTTCCAATTGGGCTAAGAAGTGGGGGTGGGAGGTAAGTGTGGTGAGCCAACTTCCTATGCATTGGCATCTCTTATTGTGCCTTTATTTCCCATGGGCCTTCTCTTTGGAGGGCTTGCTCATAATCTCTCCCAAGAGCATAATCATTCCGGGCATGCTGGATATATTGGTGGCCTTTTATAGTATGGAAGCTTGGGGTAAAAGTAGGCCTTGGAGGGATTTGGTATGGCTGATGACTAGCCCACTGAAAACTATTATCATAATAAGGAGAGTAACCTACTCATCGATAGTAACTTGACATGTCTACTCATATAGTTAGCTAGAATTTTAAAATATGTAAAAGACTTGGAATATACCATCACTTTGATCTTTGAAACCAGTAAACCTTTGGAGTCCCTAGATATGTAGCAGAATGACCTCTTTTAGGCCTGAATCATGTCATTAGCATATCAATGATAGCATGACTTTCAAGATAAAATTCATTATGGAGTCCCACCGGGCGTGCCAGAACTGTTGAACACCTAGCTTTGCACCCTTACCCAAGCTCTCGTAGTCTTGGTAATCTAGTGTAACATGGGAATCATCTCAAGGTTTTGGGACCTTTTTCTAACCAAGATGAGACCTCCAGGTTATAGGCTCGTTCCTCTTGATATGTCACCCAAATTTGCTTCTTAACATAAAAATAAATTCTTGAGGGAAAAGGGATAGAAGGAATGCATGAAAGGGAAATAACTGAAAGCAAATTATCTTACTAGGTGATACACTGAAGGTAACTTGAATCATAACATATTAACTAATCTTAGCATGAAACCTTGGATCTAATAGAACACAATTTTCTAGATAGGCTTGCATAAGTATTTCATAGAGAGGTATGAGATAAACAGAGGCTATTCAGGGAAATAAATAATTTCAAAAACAATAGCATATTCACTATAAGTAGACATGGACTATGACCTGCAAACAAACATCCACTTCTACAATTAGGCATAGGAATGAGACAAAATGACAGGGGACTAAAGAATATCCACAAACTCATCTAAATTAGATCATCCATAATAGTACACAAAATTGCAGAAAGAAAGAGGGCTCAGGAACTCCAATATTTCTCAGAAAATCATTTAATATATTTTAATTCAGTAAGAGAGATTCAGACAAGAAGGCCCATGGACAAAGAAAATGTTACAAAATGCCTTTGCAATATCTGAATATCAATGAAAGATTACAGATTATAAAAGTCAGAGGGCAGAAAAAAATGCCACGGATAACTTCTAAGTAAGGAAAACTCTAAGCTCTAAAAGCTCTAAAACTAACTATATATACATGTTCCTCCTAGCACGCAGGCTCGAGGAAACAATCTAATCATATTAGGGTTACAATTGATTGCAATAGAATAACTTAGGAAACCCTAACACTATCCCATCTGTCAGAAGAAACTCTGAGAGATCTATCAAAGATTAGATACATCTTTGGAAAGCATCTTTGTTATAATG
Source organism: Thuja plicata (assembly GCA_018584345.1). Taxonomy (NCBI): domain Eukaryota; kingdom Viridiplantae; phylum Streptophyta; class Pinopsida; order Cupressales; family Cupressaceae; genus Thuja; species Thuja plicata. The sequence goes on from MU224217.1 coordinate 5,090,847, forward strand.
AAAATCTCTGAGAAGGGCCAGAGAATCTGATCAGTCAAAATACATGTAATGAGATCTTATTAGGAACCCCTATTTGGGTCAATTTGGCCTTTACTATTCATAAAGAATATTTCCTGAAATTAGATTGCACCTTCGAAAAAGATGACATAACCCTTGCTCCTCTTGAAAGGTCACCCCTTATCCATCTAACCTCTGCCAGTCAGCTACAATTACTGTTCAAATCTGATCTGCAAAGATATTTTGAATTTAAAATATAAAAATGGTCATGTGGTGCCATCCCTTTCTTTTATCGGGCAGTCGAGGTTGATACCTTGTTTCCTTTTAAATGAGAACTGTTGGATCATCTTTTCTTTCTCATTGACCTGCTTAGCCCGCGCTGTGTCTCTACCCTTAACCGCCAGGTCTCCTAAGTTTTCATTAACCGCAACTTAGATCTATCAATGCTGTGACTGTCGTAGATCTTGGTTTTGATCGAATGGTGGTTGATAGATCTCCTGGTCACTATAGAATATGCCCTTTGTCTTCGAGATTTAGCGACTAAGGAAATCTCCTTATCGTATGAAATTTTTGCATATTCACACTTTGACTGGCAATCACCCAACTGACCATGAAGGCTCAGGTCCATGCTGCCACTTGTCAACCTTGCACTAGCTTTTGTTTGCTTGATCAGCTGTGACAATGCGCCAACTGTATTGCCATATCAGACATCCTTTATTTTTTAATTAAGAGACTATGCGAGGAACCCTTCAGTTGTAAAATTGGGAGACATTTTGACCCTTTGACTTCTAATCAAGTGATCACCCGACCATCGTTGATTCTTTCATTCTTTCAACTGACAGCCCTCCCTTAATCTCGTGACAGTCAGGGTAAACCCTAATTTATATCAAGACGTGGCGACCAAAGGGGAAACACTAACCTATCATAGACTGAAGCTTTACCATGTTTTAGGAAGTGTAAAGGGTCATGGGATCTCATGAAGACTTTCCAACTCAAGGTTTAAACAAGTGATAACCCGACTGAGGTATAGTCGCTTAATCTCATGAAGTAAAAGAGTAAACACAGAACATGAAGTGATACTGCAACTGACCAATGAGATAAAAGGCACATGGGAAACTCAGCATTTTAAGTGACCAAAAAAGGTAATGAAAAAATATAAGATAGCTAGGGTTCTCATTACAATGGTCACCTTTTTCAAATTATAACAGTCATCCCTTCCAAATTTTAAGGGTTTCTCAGAGCAGAGACATTGCATGGAACGAAGCGAACAGTAAGACTAAAAAAGACATCTAATACTCAACAAGGACAAGAAAAATTACCAAATATTTGGTAGAGGCTAGGCTCTACCCTTGTGGGAAACTCATTTAACTGCACCTATCTATTTTTGAATAGTTATGAAAAATTGGATAACAGTTACCCTACCCACTCATGGTTGAAGACATAAATTAAAAAATTGCAGAAATTTAGATCCAGCAGATTCCTCAAGCAAACAAAAAGGTTGTAGATGACATGACTATTATTGGATCCCTGATTAACAACCCTAAAAATAGCCACTGATGTGAGTTTCTTGTTGAGCACATTATAGTCCTTTCTTATGACGTTTCGGAGCCAAAAATGTTGTGTGGCATTGTTGGTCCTAATTCACCTTGGTACCAAGAAATTTGCACCTACCTACATGATGAAGTCATCCCACCTCACCTACTACTAACAAAGGAAAGACCTTGATTCTCAACACATCTCGTTATGCCTAGCCTACTGTACCTCTATCTACACACCCCCAAGCACCACTCCATATTCCCCTGTCTTTGGGGTCAAAGTCATCCTTCCTATTAAGATAAATCTCCCTTCCCTTAGGGTCCTTATAGAACCTATTACCATATGAAGAGTATAGAGTTGCACAGTTGTAAGAGCTCTGGATCCTTGATGAGAGGTGCCTCAATTCCATGAACCACCTCCTTGTGTATCAAAATTTCCTGTTTGTAGTATAATAAGAAGATCAAACCCCAAGCATTTGAAGTAGGTGATCTTTTCCTCATGCAGAACCAGAAGAATATCTAGTGTCATGAAAAGAAAGGAAAATTTGAGCCTAATTGGTTGGGAACCTATGTTATTAATGATAATTTTAGGTCTAGAGCATATCATCTTGATACAATAGAAGAATATCCTCTCCCCAACCTCATCAATATCATACATCTCAAGTGCTTTTCTACAAAACCCGTCAGGAAATCCCAATAACTCAAAAACTCAAAAAATACCAAAACAAAATATCTCAAAAAAACCACTTTGAGGGCTTTCTAGATGAAGTACCATAGCAAAAACATGTTTCAAAATCCATGTGTAATCATTAGATCCATCATCTATAGTCTCACAATCCATCATATTGCTTCCATCCCCTTCCCATATTTATACAGGGATCCTACACACTATCTCATTACCCACCATCTCATAATAAATCCCCTCTCTCCACTTATATGATGATGAGGGTTACTCTCCCACTTCCTCCGTGATAAAGATCCACCTCCATCCATTTATCCCATTAAATAGAGATTTATATCCTATAAAACTTATATTAACCTCATTACATTGATCTTTGACTTGTGCATAGAAAACACATCTTAATCACACACGTATATCAAACCATATCATTAGACTCAGTTTCAAAATTTTCATTTATTCCACAAACTCTTTCTTATTATATGATCATCTTAACCTATCAATAATTTCCCTAAGGGATGCATCCTTCCCAAGTGGACTGACTCGTCATTAATTATGTCAATCCCCTCATGATCTCACTAAATGGAAAGAACTATGGACCGAATGGTCACTTGGTTGCTAGGTCTTTTGTTTTGGTTTTATCTTTTGTGTCCTAATACATGTTGTATAGTTAGAAAATGGAAGCACTTCCATTTTAGACTTGTTTAGCCTTCCAATTAAGTGGTTTGGGGTCATGACAAGAACCTTGAATGGGTTCTTGATCTTGACATGGCTTCCCCCCTATTTTGTCTCTCTTTCCACTCCTGTTTAGCCTAATTTCTACATTCTGAACTGCAGATTGGTGATTCTGGGCTTTAGGGTCAGGATCAACCTTTCAAGTCTATGTCAACCTTGACCCTGACCTAGGTCAGGGTTGACATCAACCCTAACCTAGGTCAAGGTTGACCTTGACCTTGACCCAGGGTTCAGATCTCGGGGTCTCACCATTTTGGATGTCGGTATTTGCAAAAAGTATTTTCCCGCTTCCGGGTCGGCTGTTTCAGGTTTTGAAGTGTCGATTCCTAAATTATATTTAATATAGGTCCTCTCCTAGGGGTAAAGGCTTTAATGGAAATTTAATTCTCCTATGTCGGCCTCCTTATAATATCGTGCCCTAATTTCATATAAAAGGGAGCCTTCTCCTCTCATTTTCTCTAACCATGATCAAGCGAATGAAGACTTCTAATCAAGCATTCTCAAACTATCTTCAAGAGAAATACAAGCAAGCTAAGGAGTAATATTTCAAGCAAGCATTCATCCATTCAAGAATCCATTTTCATGAAGGAGATCCATTGGAGGCCATTGAAGGATTCAAGCTACACAGTGCCCTTTTGGTGATCTCTCCATCCACCTTCTTCCAAGCTTATTTCAAATTCAAGAACCCATTCAAGACTTGGTGTTGGAGATCTACAAGATAGAGATTCAAGACATCCTACCTTTTTAAATTCCACATTTTGAAGCATACTTGTGGATCCAAGGATTCAAATCTGCCATAAGGACTTTTACAAGCAAGGTGAATTTAAGCATTTACTTTGTCCATTTCTGCGATTTCAATTATAGATATTTAAGGTTAATTCCAAAACCGGGGTTTAACCAAGGAAAACCCATCCCCCACAACAAAAAATCCTCTTTTTCTTGCAGATACAAGTTCAGAACAATAGATTTGAGACCAGATCTGGATACCCTTTTCGGCTTTCTTTCAGACGGTGCGAACAGATTTTCTGTCGGACATGTGCAGGTCAGGGTTGACATTATTGGGTCAGGGTTGACATTTGTGGGTCAAGGTTAACCTTTTTCATAAGACGACATAGGAATGGAAAAATATTTCTGGGTTTTGTTTGTCTCTACATTCTGGTTCGGGACCAACTATCAATTTTTCCAAAAACAGTCTACAGACCTCAGAAAACAGCATTCTTTGATCTGCAATTCTTTAAGGTTTGTACATTTCTCCTGTTTCTTCAATTACTGTCATATATCATTTCTATACATATAATTAACAGAATTTAAGATTCCCTTCTTGTTATTCTCCTTTCCAAATAGTTTATTCATTTGTGCATTAACCCTTCTTTTGGGTTGATCAACTTGGATCTTCCATTTGTGCATTTGGGAATCAAAGAGGAACATCTTATCTTCTCCCTAAATCACAATTGCAATACACAATCAATTAAATTCAAGTAAATATACAGTAGGGTTAAGGAAATCAATATACTCTAAGTAAATAAACAACAATTAAAAAATAATCTTCTAAACCCCATTTTTATATATTACACATGCCTACTATAAGTTTTATTTATCTATCCATATCTGGTGTATTCTTGGTTGGTGTGTCTTGGGGCATCATTTTTTGTGGTATATGATGACATGTAACTGATTGAATGTTTGAAGATGTTAAGTTGATCACCAAAATGGAGAAGGATAATGCAAGACATTAAATCAATTAATGGATTGTATTTTCATTGATGTCAACTTGATATAATCTAATCGGTTATAATCAAAGTGTCAAAGACTTCAGAGAATCAAAGAGATAAAGATTATGCTTTTAGTAATGCATAAAAGACAAGCATTCACAATATGACTTCAAACACCGACGGTTAGTGGAACACCAACGGATAAAGATCATCAAAAGTCAAGTCGTAGTGATACCCGAGCAAGAACACCGACAAGCATTACCAATGAGTAGAATCAAAAGCATAACTGATGGCCAGAAACATAGTGTAAACCCATGGAGAAGCCTGAGGATAACTAGAGTGTTGACCGAAGCTATTAAAGAGTTAAACACTAAAATTAACTTGAGTTCATAAATGACAAAATATCTATCTGGTACAGCTAAATATGGAGTTAGCTGGTAGTTATCTTTCTTTTTCATCAACAAGATAAAGTCAGAGATAAGTAAGGGATTTAAAGTTGTTTTTTCCAGTTGGCAAGAAGATCTCTGCGAGATAAAACAAGAGTTTTGATTTAAATCTAATTGGCAGGAATTGTGGATAATGCCAAGATCAATAAAATCAAGAACCTAACAACGGCGATATCATGTATATAAAGGGACAACTCAATTCATTACGAATTGTGGTGGGTGAATGAATACAAAGAGGATGCTAAAGAGAAACTGATTCAGAGCAACTTCATACAGTTCTGATCAATCAAGCTGAGGAAAGAGATAAAGTTTTCTGCCGACACTAAGCAACAGAGCATAGCATCACCGAGAAGAATCAAAGTGGAAAGGTATAAACCAAGATATATTGATCAAAATAGTTTTATGAGATTACAATAGATCTAAAAATCTGCAAGTATAAGTTGTATATGTGAATAGATCATACTATTTCAGATTAACCATTGATTCAGAAAGTCTCTTAACCGAGAAGGAGTTAAAGATCCTTTCTATATTGAGATACATCCCAAGGAGTATCAAAAATTTTGTTCATGAAGATAGCATGAGATGCCAGATAACTATTGACAGGCCAACTGAGTGTTTGATCAAGGATGGTAGCATAGAGATTCTCAATATCAAGTGACAGACTAAAATTTTAAATCCTCTAACAAGGTCACACCTTACAATGTGTTTGTAACCTTTAACAGGGTTGGCTCTTCACCTAGCTCACTTCAGAAGAGTGAAAATTTTGGGTTACCGGTCCCAAGTGGTTTATCCCTAAACAGGGTTTCCACATTAAAAATACATGTGTCAATGTGTTTATGAGTCATTACTTTAGTCTTTTGCATTACCCATAACTTAATTGTATTGATCGGTATACTCTAGATAATTTACTATCTTTTGGTAAATTAATAGACTACTATTCGGTAAACATACATTTGAAGGCATTCATCTTATAGGACTGAAGATAACTAGAGGCTTAATATTGTGGTACTAAGTTTTTAAGTTGACTATTGGAATATTTTTTAGGCCACTGATTCACCCCCCCTCTCAGTTATTAGTAAAAATTGGTATCAAAGCTTGTGTGCTTAGAAAGGGAGTTTAAAAGCTTAAGAAAAAGATCACAAGATGAACAGACAAGATGTGCCCAAGTTGAATAAAGACAAATTTGCATCATGGAAAAGCAGAATAAGACTCCACTTATCAGGTATTGGAAATGATATTGTTCAATACTTAAATACTGAATATGTGGTGTCGACGGGACCTCACACTCTTGAGAAATTAAGAGTAAAGCATGACCATAAATGCATGATGATAGAACTTGCATCATCACTCTCCGATGTTGAGTTTGAAGATGTCAAAACCTGCACCTCTGCAAAGCAAATGTCGGATAAGTTGAAGTTGGTACATGGAGGAGACGCCAATGTACTAAGAGAAAAGGTAGAAAGCCTAAGAGGGAGGTTTGATGACCTAAGGATGAAAGAAGGAGAAAACATCACTCAGTATAGCTACAGAATCAAAGAAGTAGTAAATGCTATCTGAGGAGTTGGAGGTGTACATGAAGAGGAGATAGTGGTAAGTAAAATATTAAGAACCTTATTGCATGTATATGCTATTAGAGTTTCTGCTATTCAAGAAATGAGAGAAGTTGCAAACAACACACTTACTATAGATAGTCTAATTGTTAGACTAATTTCATTTGAGATGAATAACTTTGACAATAGTGTCTTACCATCTATAGAATCTGCATTCAAATCTTCTTTAAAGATAAGTAACTAAAGTCATAGACATGCTATTAGAAATGATAATGACAGTGATAATGAGGATCAAGGACTTGATGAGATTGAAGCACTAATGGCCAGAAGATTGCAGAGAGGCAAAGGTAGATACAAAGGTAAATTACCACTTATATGTTTCAATTGTAAAGAGGTTGGACACTTTGCTGCAAGATGTCCAAACCGAATAAAAGATGACAAAGGAAATGAAAGATCATATGAGAAGAAGTTTGATAGAGGTGATAATAGAGATTACTGGAGAAACCAACAATCTGACAAGAGAGATACCCGAGGCTACAAGGACAAAGGGAAGAAAGCTTGTTACCTAGCTGAGAACAGAGATGATGACATTGATGCCGAATCAGAAGAAGACATTGAGATGGTATTTGTAGCCATGAAGGATGATTCAGATGAAGATGAAGAAAGGTATGTAGAAACTGCACTCATATCTAAAGTTAGTAAAAATGATCTCTAAATCATAAATAATGGCTGCACTCACCATATGACCGGTGATAAACAAAAGTTTGAGACTTTTGAATACTATAATGGTGGTTCAGTGAGAATGCAAAATGATACACCTTGTCCAGTTGAAGGTAAAGGAACCATAATGTTGAATAACCTAATAGAATGTGAAAATGCCTACTGGGTAAAAGGACTGAATTAAAATTTGTTAAGTGTTTCACAGTTGAACAATTCAGGTCACAGAGTAGCATTTGAAAATAAGAAGGCAAAGATCTTCAATGAATCAGGAAGGTTGATAGGTACCGGTGAGCAGACAAAAGGTAACCTTTTCTATCTTGATGACACTAACACCACTTGTTTAATGGCTAGAAACAAAGACATATGGTTGTGGCACAAAAGCTTGTGTCATGTAAACTTTGACAACATGATAAAGATGAGAAACAAAAGGAATGTCAGAGGCTTACCGAGCATGACTAAGCCCGAGCATATCATGTGTAAGAATTGTCAAAAAGGTAAGATGACAAAGTCTAGTTTCAAGAGTAAAACCCATACATCTAATGTAATTCTAGAATTGGTCCATACAGATCTATGTGGACCATGAGGACAAAGAGCTACTATGGAGATAGGTATTTTATTCTCTTTGTTGATGATTATTCTAGAATGATGACAGTCATGTTCTTAAAAGATAAATCATAAGCATTTAAGATTTTTAAATGGTATAAAGCAATGGTAGAAAAAAAAAGTGAAAAGAAATTGAAATTCTTAAGGTCAGATAGTGGAGGGGAATTTACTTCAGAAGAATTCACTGACTATTGCAATGAGCATGGAATTAAAAGATAGGTTTTTGCACCAAGAAAACCACAGAAAAATGGAATTGCTGAAAGGAGAAATAGATCAATTATTGATTATGCAAGAACATTGATGATTGAGAAAAGCATCACTCAAAATTTTTGGAGAGAGGTTGTTAGTACTACTATATACACACTAAATAGAGTACAATTGAAGAAGGACACAAAGAAGACACCCTGTGAGCTTTGGTATGGTCATACACCCAAAGTAAGTTACTTCAGAATCTTTGGTAGTCAATGTTATATATTGAAGGATGATAGAAATGGAAAAATTGACTCCAAAAGTGATGAAGGTATCTTTCTAGGGTATTCAACCAAAAGCAAGGCTTATAAATGTCTTAACAAGTCATCTAATAAAATCATTGAAAGTGCAAATGTGAAAATAGATGAATTTGAGGAAAAGAATGATAAGGAAAGAAAAAAGGAACTAGAGGACTACAACAGGTTTGTTTATATAGAACCTGACACTCTACCCGAGCAACAGTGTGTCACTCTCAAGCATTAGAACATTGCACCTGAGCATTAGGCTGCAATTACTGAAAATCAGGATAATCCTCAAGATGATGTTTTGAACAATGGAGATGAGAACAAAGGTCAAGAAGATGATCATAATGATGAACACAGAGTTGAACCAAAACTTTCCAAGTATGTCAGAAGACATCATCTATAGAATCAAATCATAGGAGATAAGAAGGCTAGCATAAGAACAAGAAGTAAGTCACTAAACACCAGATGTTTTCTTTGTGATTTTGAGCCTAAGTCTGCTAACACTGCACTTGAGCATGAAGAATGGATCAGTGCTATGAATGAAGAAATAGAACAGATTGAGAAGAATAATACATGGACACTAGTACTGAGACCAGATAACAAGAATTTCATTGATACCAAATGGATATTCAGAAACAAGCTGAATGAGAATGGAGAAGTCACTAGAAACAAAGCAAGGTTAGTATGCAAGGGATATGCACAAGAATAAGGTATTGACTATGGAGAAACCTTTGCACCCATTGTTATACTAGAAAGAGTTATAATCTTACTTTCTTATGCTGCATTTAAAGGATTCAAGGTATACCAAATGGATGTCAAATCTACATTCCTAAATGGAATACTAGACGAAGAGGTATACATTGAACAACCAGAAGAGTTTGTTGATCCCCACAAGAGAAACATGGTATGTAGACTACATAAATCCTTGTATGGATTGAAACAAGCACCAAGAGCCTGGTATGAAAGAATTCACTCATATCTCATTAGCATAAAATTTGTTAGAACAAGTGAAAATAGCAATCTGTAGTTAAAAGAAGATACCGATGGTAATATTCTGATTGCTGAAATTTTTGTTGATGATATCATTTTTGGGGGAAATGAATTATTATGCAAATCCTTTGCTAATGAAATGAGCAAGGAATTTGAAATTTCTATGTTTGGGGAGATCAAATTATTTCTTGGTCTATAGATTCTTCAACAAGATGCAGGCATATACATCACTCAGTCCAAATACATCAAAGAAGTGTTGAAGATATTCAAGATGGAAGATTCCAAACCAGTTGGAACACTTATGGCTACCGGATGTAAGCTAAAAAAAGAAGACAAATCCAATGAGGTAAATCAAACCTTATATACATCAATGAGTGGAAAACTGATGTATGTTGTTTACACAAGACCAGATATAGCACATGCAGTTGGAATAGTTGCAAGATTCTCATTTTGTATACCCTTTTTTGCATATTAATTAACTTCATTTCATTAGTATCATTAGTATCATTGTCTTCATTTTCTATTCATTTTAATTTTTCGTATTAGAATCATATTATTACATTAATTTCATATCATTGCATCCATTTAGGTTCATTTAGGTCATTTGCATATCATTTATCATTTGTTCATATTAAATCCACTTGCATTACGTAACCATATAGCTTCATCAACTATTATATATGTTGATCCCTAAGAGGCTCACACCAAAATAAGGGCAATCAGGAAGCTTCACAGGAGTGGGATATGATATGCCATGGGAAACAACTTTCAGGATTTTGGAAGTTGGCTCTTCATGAGTGGTGTTTTGGGAAAAGGAAGGGTACAACCATTCACAAACAACCTAAGCTAAGGAATGTGATTTGATAGATCAAAACTTTGTTGGACAGGTTAATAATGTGCCAAATGGTATATTTAGGGTACAACATTTTTGGTCAGAGACTCATATCTTAATTCACTCAAAAATGGTGCACCACAAACCCTTCATTGTTGAATGACAGAACAAGAAGCCAAACTCGCCGAACATAGGGAAAAAATGTTCATATCCTAGCTGCACGAAGCACCTACAAGGGTCTGAATGAGAACATAATATAATATCCTAAAGAGTGTGCAAATATATTCACCCATAGACATGGTATACAACACTATTTTATATAAATTAGAAATAGTTCATATAAGTGTCAAATGAAAAGATGACACTTCCTGAACAACTTGTTGGTGCTATTTCCTGTTTAAGTTGTGCCCTATAATTTTCCTAGGATCTCCTATCATTGATAGTGTCAAAGGCTTTGAAATTGAGATTGAAATTGTTCTTATGCCTCTGCAAAATTAGCTTAAATCCTTAACCTATTTGAAAATGGTGAAAAATGACTAAAAAACCCTAACTACCTTGGCCGATTCTATTTTCATGTTACTTTTTTGGTCACTCAATTCTCCTCAAGTCATGTGTCCATTTTAAATGGGTTACTTTTACAAAAAGACTATGATTCCTAACCGCTCTAATAATTCCTAAGTCACACCATGAAAAGTCCCTTTTTATTTCATCACCTTATGTGTCGAGAAAGTTAGCTTTGATCAAACGGTCGGCTTAATCGCTTAATCAAAAGATGCACGACATCTATCAAGAAAGAGAATAAGCGGTGGTGACCCATGTTCTCAGTGGGGCTGAATAAGTCATGAAGGTCTTCAGTTAAATAGTTGGCGAATGTGAAAAGATCGGACGGCCTGCTTAATGGCTTAATCAAAAAGTGCTCAACATCTATTGGTTAAGCGAATAAGCGGTGGTGATGCGTGTCCTTGGTGGACCCAGACATTCAGAGGTGGCAAGAGCTTAAACCATGGGCAATTTGTTTTAAATCTGACAGCTCGCTTAATGGCTTAATCGAAAAGTGCACGGTATCTAACGGGAAAGCGAGTAAGCAGTGGCGACGTGTGTCCTTAGTGGGCCCAAACAGTTGTAAAGGCGCTCTGTTAAATAGCGGGAAAGTTTGGAAAGATCGAACAACCCACTTAATCACTTAAAGGAAAGGTGCACAACATCTAGTGAGTAAGCGATTAAGCGGTGGTGACACGTGTCCAGGAAGGAGTGTGGGTCCAGTCGCAGACAAGTGTAAAAGGTGTTAAAGCCAAGAAAGATCTGATGGTCGGCTTAATGGCTTATACCCAAGATGCATGACATCTATCAAGTAATCCATTAAGCGGTGATGACATCTGGCAATTCCTGGGCCCAGGTATTCAAAGCTGGTGAAAGTTTAAACTTTAGTTAATTTGTCTCATATCAGACGGCTTGCTTAATCGCTTAAAGAGAAACTACATGACATCTAGTGAGTAAGCGATTAAGAGGTGGTGACACATGTCCTCAGTCGACATTTGTTTTTGGGAAAATAAGACAGCCGTCAAATGCCAAGAATGATGTCCAGAATCAACAACCCAAATTCAAAGTTGATAAAATAAGTTGTAGAGAGTCGTTAAGCCACGAAATTGAAACCTCTGAATTAATTGCAGAACGTGTGGCAACTCTAGTCTAATTCAATTTGAAAGATTGATTTGATTGAGGCCATAAAATTGATTAAGTCAACTGCAGTCTCAATGATTCACCAAAACCATTTAAGCAAAGATGAAATTACAAAGAAAACTAGCTTCACACAACTTCTGTGCAGAACGGGTAAGCTTATTGATTCACTAGCTTTCAAATTGAGGTGGAAATTGCAGTTCAGAAAGGTTTTAGTGCTTTGTTTCAGAATTTGAATGTAGTAGTAAGAGAAAAAAACTTAGAATGGCCCTTAGGGTTGCAGTTTCTGGAGAGGTTGATTACCAGAAGAGAAATGTTAGGGAAGATTTGTCACAACAATTACCACTATCCTCAAGGGATGCCACTCAAATTAAAAGGCTAGTTCCATCACATCCCCATTTCAAAATTGGAGAGGGGTTATATGATTCCGGTAGATGGGCGAAAGATGTCTATACTAGTTTTGATGGCCTCACTTTGTTCAGAACGGCCGATAGCCAGAGGAATGCCCCTACCCCAAACTATAATATTTGGGAATTAGACATGGGAAAACTGATAGCACCTAGTATCTTCATGGACATTGATTTGTTCACCTTGATTGAAAACACTTATGATAAGGTGGCTAGGGTTATTAGGGACACCCAGGGAAATATACTATTGAATGTATCAGCTGATGAAATCAGAAGGATTTTCAAGTTGACTGACACCTCTCAACATATGGATGATATAGATCTTGAATACTTTAAAGAAGTATATCAGAACCAAAGAGATTATTACAGGGGTGAAGTAGTGAAGGGGTATGTCAACAAAATAGGGAACTTGGTTGTCATAGGGCCTAGAACCCCAGAACCTTTCAAGTTGGACCTTTTCAATGGCAAGGCCAGAAAGATGTACAGTGCTCTGTGCAATGTTTTCGGGAAAGATAAAGAGGTGGTAATGCATGTCCATATAATGTTGATGGTTGTTCAAATTCTACATCCCCACTTGTCAGTAGTTTTTGATTTTGCATCTTATATTGCTCAGGAGATGCATGAGGGTCTGTCAGGAATCCCAGATGGCAACATACAGAAACCAATGGGTTGGTATTCCCTCATGATGCATATGTTCTTGTTCAACAATGTAGACTTCTTTGAGGAAGAAATGGAATTGGAAAAATTCCAAGATCATAAAGAATTTCCTATTCAAATGTGGTGTGCAGATTTATCATGGGATAGGAGGAATGCCAGATATGTGTATTTTGACAAAGTTTTTGCAAATAGAATCAAGTCATTACTGAGAAACCAGAATGCTAGAGTCCACAATGAAATGATGAGGCTTTCAAGGCCTATGGAATATGCCCCAGAGTTAAAAATTGCTCACAATTGGGGAAATCTAATTTTGTACCCTTTTTCCATAGTAATTAGGGTTTATGGTTTCAGAGGTACTCCTTATGTGCTACCCTACAGAGTCCCACTCAAGATTGGAATAGAAAAAATTATAAGGCAGTTAGGTGGGCTACAGGAAGAAGCCTTGACCAGAAAGATGAAGGGAAATATCTTTCCTACCCTCACCAAAGCCCATCACTTTATCATAACCAAAGGTGGGTGGACACAGTTTGATAAGTACTTTGAGCCCAGTCATTTAGCCACTTCTATGTCCAGATGTGCGGATAATGAGGATTTTATCATGGGTATGTTCAGGAAGAGGACTAATTGTGTGATGTTAAAACATCAATTTAATTATCCAGACGATATCATCAGAAATATTTTTGATCTTGATGTTTAGGAAATCAGGAAAGAGAAATGGATGGCGTACAAGAACTCTTTGGACTTTGTTTAGAATTTTGACAAGACTTATGATCCTTTAAAGGATTTTTTCCCATGGTCTTACAAAATTGATTCCCTAATGAATCTTTTTGAGGGAATTATGCAAACCTTGAATGAGAAGAGGCAGAGAGCAGTTGAAAATGATCCAAAAAGGGCTCTTGTTGTCCTGAATAGATTTCCACAGAGAAAAATAGTCCCACCAGGGAATTATGTAGTGTATAAGAGAAGAGGATATACCACTATTGCTCCCAAAGTTGACAGACCTCTTCAACATAAGGGAAAGAGACCAGCAGATACGAATGTTTAAGAGGTGCTTTCTCCCAAGAGTCAAAGGGTGGAAACAAAAGAACAGGGGAGTGAATTGTATTCTCCTTCCAAATCCCCCATGTAGTATGATGATCAGGCCATTGCTGAACAACTGGTCAAAGTGAGGAATGCTGGTGAAGTGGTTGTTACTACTCAAGAGCTGCAAGAAAGGATGCCAGAGGCACCTAGACATACAACAACTGACCTCACAGTAGCAGAGTTTGCTGGTAAGGAATTAGATCTTGTAACCAAACAGGCCAATGATGAATTCTTGTCTGATGACAATTTCATCAAAACTAGGGCTTTCATTCAATTTCTATGGAGGTGCCATATTGATGAATACAATCATAAGTGCCAGAAGATGCTAGAAGCTCAACCCAACTCTGCCAAGGAGGACATAGAGAAAGAAGTTAAGAAATAAATGATATCAAATTTTGATAAGATTACTCCTGAAGAGGGTAGACAAATGGTTAAAAGGCAAGGAGTTCTCATATTGCCACAATGGGATCTAGCTGATGCAGTGGTTTTTGATGCTGTAAGAAAGAAAGCTAAACCTATGAGCACTGGTGGGACATCAATTGGTGCCTAGTTTAGTGAGGATCATGCATCTCTGGCAATCTGGTCACTAAATAAAAAAGACAAAAGGAGAGTGAAGGAAGACGATGAGGTGGAAGACACAGGCAGTCTAATTGTAAAGAGGGTTCTTGATACCTCAGGAACTGAAGCTGAAATCTTGTGGTTCAAATAGCTAACTTAAGCATGAAGGTAGCTGAGAGAGAAAAGGAGGCCTATACCAGTTTAAATGAGAGATATGAGTTTGTACTCAAAGCTTATAATGAGGAAAAGATCAAATCCTTAATGAAAGATAACAGGATAGCAGAGCTGGAGGGTAAACAAAAGGTTCAATTTGTGCCCCGAGGGGTAATTGCCTAGGAACCTCATCAGCCCTCCTCCTCTAGTCCTTTTGTAACATATCCCCCACCCCCTGCACCTCTAAGTCCTACTACCCAAGAAGCTATTGATTCTTAAAGAGCAGAGTTAGAGGCTAAGAAGAACAGCTTAATCAGTGAAAGAACAAGGCTAGAAGAGGAGGGTAAAAGAGACCTTGAAGATTCCTAGGAATACAAAGAGGCTAAGGAATTGGTAAAGAAAAAATGTTCAAATAAGATATTTTCAAACCTCAAAAGGTGTGCCAGTGAGGTTAACCTTTCTAACCTCTACTCACTGGGAAGGAAGATTGCAAGCATCGCTAGCAAACATGAGGATGAAAAGAAGTAGTGGGATCTGATAGTGAATAAGTGGAAAGGGAAGGAAGCCCACATCAAATCCTTCTACTCCCTCTCAAAGGAACAAAATAACATTGATATTATCCTGACAAGCACTCATAAGTGCCTCAAATCGATGGTCAATTTGGACATCAAGAAGAACATGGTCATGAAGAGGGTCACAACTCTGAGAGGAGAATTTTCTAGGGATAGATATGATATGTATCCTAATATATTTTAAAGAAGATGAGAACATTAAGAGTTAAGCCTTATGGTTGAGTCAGTTGAATGAAGCACTAACCAGTAGGACAAAAATTATTGTTAGATTGGCAAATACTGGCTGGTTTGTGTTGACTATTGATATTTTGAACAAAGCCAAGGCATTTTTTGAATCCTGGGAGGCAAAAGTTGAGAAAGATAATGATGATTGGGAGGAGTTTAACAGCCAAAAGGATGAATTTATCAATTTTAGTTTTCTGAGTGATGAGGTGTTCACTACATGGGTTAGCAAGTATGGAATAGTCATCCCGGTAACATGAGACAATAAACATAAAGGGGACAACTGACACCAAAGAGGTTAAGGAATTTGAACAAATCAAATGTTGGGGCCTATGCATAAACAAGATAGAAAGATCTAGATGACAAAGATATAGCCAGCTCAAAGCAACCTCAAGCATCTAGGCGGTCACAGAACAGAAGATTACTTGGCTCATAACAGAATTTGTTATTCCCATCAGCCTGAAGTTTTGTCTTTTCTTGAAACTATATTTTGTCATTTAGTCCAATCATCCATAGCTTGTTGCATCCTTATTTTCCAAAAGGATTCCAAGATGACTGTGGCTATCTATAAGTATCAAAGTCTAGTATTGTAATATGAATGGTAAGAATAAGACTATAGGGCAGATTACTGAATTGTGTCTGTCTGTTGGTTTTGAGTCTTTTTGAACGTACTGATATTCAAATTTACATTAATAAAATACAATGGAATCTTCATTTTTATGTCAATGATGTCTTCTTGCATTTTCTATTAATTCTTGTGTGTTCAATTTGTAAGGCATTTTGAATATACTGGTTATAAGATAGTCATGTTCTTGTTTATGAGTTGCTTTCAAGGAGAGTTTTAAATCTTGCAGAGGATTAGGGTTTATGCAAGGATTTGATACAAGGGTGTGAGGATGAGAGGATATCTTGTAAGGCATTCTATCTGGGATTAATTTTTATTTCTATTGATTATCTTTAATATGTGTATGCACTATTTTGACTCTATCACCCATGATTAGGCACTGGTCAAAATGCTAACAAGTGGTTGTTATCATTAATTCAAATTCAATCAATCTTTATATTTTTTATTTCAAGTACATGTCTAGTTAATTGTATTTGTTACAATTCATCTTAGTGATTCCTTGAAGAGTGAATCAACAGGTTAGCCTTCCTAGGCCTAAATGGCATAAAAAGAAGAAGGATTACCAATCCTTAATCCACTGTTAAGAACTGCTAAAAATAATATTTTGTCAAAGGTGCACCCACCTGGGTATGTGGAGCCCTAAGTGTAGAAGGATTTTCTATCCTTGTTAATTAGCCTTTTCCCTGTGAGAATCCAACTTGGGTATAAGAGTGTCTGGCATTTATTTCCATTGTAATTGATTCCGCAAGAAAAAGAGCTAACAAATTGGCGACTCTACTGGGGATCTTGTAATGTTCTCAGAGTCATGATCATGAAAGCATTTGTTCTTACAATATTGAGAATCAGTTTGTTCTTCCTCATAATCAATAAAGCGAGTTTATTCTGCTTATCTATCGTGGCACATTGTTTGAAGGTCCAGATTCTGAAAATGATACAGATCTTGTCTCAGTTGGAATAGTTGATAACTCTAAAATATCTAATATGATCCCTTGTTTGTTTTCAAGAGGAAGTCCGCTAAATGGAAAAGATTTGTAGTTATGGGTAGTGAAAGATCATTTTCTTGAAGTTACCAGGTGAGGAATTATCAAGATTAATATATCTGCAAATTTCCATATTTGCTTATTGTTGTAAGGAAAAATTTGAGATAGGACAAGGTGTTTGATCTTTTTATACATTAATCCTCTAAAAAGGGGTGGCGACTCTAACTTCTAGGTATTCCAGTATTGCATAGTGAAATATTTGTTTGTTCTATGAGATGAGCTAACAAAGAAATACTAGATCATATTCCAAACTAAATCCTAAAAAGGATCTGGGAGAGGAGCTCCATACGCCTCAAAGGAAACAATGGTCCAAAAGAGGGGCATCTAAGCATGATTCCCAACATGCCTCTGAAGGAAAAGTGGATATTCCCATTCCAAAAAGGAAGTCATCTTCATCTGAAGATGCAGAACCCATGGGACTAGTTGATGCTTATAGAGCTAATACTAATTTTGATCCCTTTAGGGATAGAGAAAATACTGACATGGGATTCTTTCCTACTGAAGAAAATTGTGCTCCACCAGAAGAGACTTCTGCTGCTGAAACAACATCATATGATTCTAATAAGTTGCAAGATGAATTTGTGGCTTTGAAAAGAAAAAAGAAAGAACAAGAAAAGCAAATAGTTGTAGTAGAGGAGAAATGTGGATAAAGGATATATGACTTATTATTGGAAAGAGAAGAACTCTTAGCTGAGACTAAAAGGAATGACCTCAAGACTAAAAACCTAAATCAAGAAGTAAAAGGTTTGGATCCAGAATTGTTTGGTACCCTCAATGACTTGAGAAGTAAAGCCCTAAATAAAATTTCAAACCCTGACAAGGATGAGTTTGAGAAGGAAGGACCTGTCATTAGGTAGTTGTTCCCATATGAGAATGAACAAAATGTGAAACTCAAAGCAATGACAAAAGATGCCCCCGACAAAGGTAAGAAAAAGGTTGTGGGTATCAGCATAAATGAGCCTGGGCATAAAGTTTCTAACCTTAAAGGAATACCTCAAATTGATTTGGACATTGAACAAGCTAGGAAGGCTAAAGACGACTTGGAAAAACAACTAGAAAAGTTAGAATTGGAAGCTGTTGTAGCTGATATGAAAATGAAGATAGCTTTACTTCATGCCACCAATAATACTACTGCAAGCATTTCTATGCATGTGAATCAAGGAGTAAAACAATTGAATCCATCTACTGATCTAAATGTGAATAACCAAGGGGGTGCTCCTAAGGTCCAAAAGTGTGGAAACAACCCAAATGTTCAAAACTCTGGTCCTAATGTAGCTGCTCAACTTATGGGTCCTCGCCCAAGTTTTCAAACTGCCAAGCCCAAGCAGAGTGTTCCTCCACCTGTTCAACATCAAGGAGGAATTGCTGGACTAAATGGTGATAATGAGCTGGGGAATTTTCAAAGGAGGCCTATCCACATGAACAGATACAGAGCTCTCTTCTTTGAAGGCATTCCTGGTCACCCTAATGTGATCCCCAATGAGGTAAGAGATAGGATCCCTAAATTCATAGGAATTAATGTTGTTACTTGTGAAGAGCATTTAAAAGCTTTTGGTGATAAGATGACTGATTTTGAAATTGAAGATGATGATGTCATTATGAAACTTTTTGTTCAATCTTTAATTGAAGATGCCAGGGATTGGTTTAAAAACTTGCCTAATGATAGTATTGCCTCTTGGGATGAATTTGTAAAGTCTTTTAGGGAGCAGTATAGAGAGCATGTTAATTCCAGATATATGTTAAATGAGTTTAATAACATCAAGAAGTTCCCAAATGAAAATATGGCTGATTTTAATAGTAGATTTCAAAAGGCCATGAACAAATTGTTCCAAGTTTTGAGATTAGATGAGGAAGTGTGCCTTACCACTTACATCAATGTTGCTGATGGAAAAATGTCTTATCTTCTTAGAGATAAGAAGCCAACTACCTTAAGGGATACTTACAAGATAGAAATTGATATTGAGATTAATAGGAGAGCATCAGGGAAATTGGGGAAGAGAGAAGACAATAAACTTTGGAAAGAAAAGGGATCTGCCAATAAAAGTGTCAAAGAAGATGATACAGTGGATAAATTGGTGAGTGCAGTAAAAGACCTTGCTGCCAAGATGGATAAAAATGATAGAGGAGGGTACTGAGATAATAAGTATACTAACCAAAGATTTGACAGACAGCCTAACTTGGGAGATTATCCATACAAGACCAATTGGAATAATGGTAAACCTGTCCCTGAGGGAAAAGATAACCCAAAAGAAAAAGAAACCCCAGACCCCCTGAAAAGGAACAATGCCAACTATGTTGAGAACACTCCCTGGTGTGATGCTTGCAATATGCCACACTCTTCCTATCAATGTGTAGTAGCTCAGGATTTGTTTGACCAAATAGAAGAAGGAGAGCAAGAAGGCCCTACTATCAATATGTTCATTGTAAAGAAACCATATCCATGGCTCCTTGATATTCCTTCATCCTCTGATAATTTATGTTCAGAGGATAATTATTGTTTTACAAACCAATTACGAAGTTCAACATATCAAAGTGATCAGGATGAGTATGTTTCACAGGCAACTATAAACACAGTGGGTGATGATAGTTCACAATCTCATTTTAGGACTCCTACCGATGAAGAAAAAAGATCCTTAATTGTTGCAGCAATTAATCAAGCAAGAAGTGCCTACAACTTAATAAATAGAATAGTACAACCATCTCAAGGCAAGTCTACCCCTGTTTATGTTAGGAAAGACTCACCTCAAGTAAATGAGGATTTTCATCCTAAAAAAGATGACAAAGATGAATGTTGCAAACAAGAAAGATCTTCTCATGATCATATTGGGGAGGGGATCTCAAAGGAAGAATTAGTACCAAATGAGAAACTCAAGAAAATGAAGAAAGTAAATGATATGCCCCCTGAATCACCTCATTTTGACATGAAACATGCTTTGACCCAAATGAA
>MU224217.1:5112016-5148929 GCA_018584345.1 Thuja plicata
TTAATTATATCTCAGATTAGGGGACATTATGCTGCTAAAGATGACAGATTAAAATTGTATAAATATGTTGTTTGGGATAGGATGGAATTCTTTGATGCTTTCAATATATTATGGGTTGAAAGATCAAGTAATATAATGACAGATTTCTTGGCAAATGTTTCCCTAAAAAATAATGATGTTACTCTTACTGGCATATCTATGGCTGAGACGAAAATTAGACCAGCAGTTCCTAACAATATTCATAATTGGCAAGTTTTTGAGGATGATGATGATATCCTCAAGTTTATCCAATGTATGGATCAATATGATGGTCAAAAGATTGATTGTGAGTCTCTAGTGTCAATTGTGGATGACAAGGAGTATATTTTTTATCAGGAAGTCATCCAATTGGATACTAATCACATTCTCAAGGGGTTGGTTGAATTGGAAGGCATGTTCAGCATAAATGACAACTATATGACTCAAAAGTCCAATGCCAGAGTGGAAGACTTAGAGGAAATAAATTTGGGATCTGAAACATCTCCCCAATTAGTCTATATTGGCAAGAAATTGGACAGTAATGTGAGACAGAATTTGATAAACTTGCTAAAAAAGTACAAACATGTTTTTACCTGGTCCTATGATGATTTGAAAGCCTACAGAGAAGATTTATTCCAACATGATGTCCCTCTAAAAGAAGGCACTAAACCATTCAGACAAAAGAAAAGGCCAATCAATCCATTATTGGCTACCAAGATGTAGATAGAACTGATGAAGCTAAGGGATGTAGGCATAATCAAGCCTATTAGGCATCCATCTTGGGTCTCTAACTTAGTCCCTGTAAGAAAGAAAAATGGGGAGATAAGGTTGTGTGTTGATTTTAGAAATTTAAATGTAGCTTCATTGAAAGATAATTACGGACTACCTAACATGGAGGATATGTTGCATAAGGTCACTAGATGTGATTTGTTATCTATGATGGATGGATTCTCAGGGTACAATCAGGTGTTGGTTAAAGAATCTGAGCAATTCAAAATAGCATTTACTACCCCTTGGGGCACCTATGTATATGCTCGTATGCCATTTGGGCTAAAAAATGCTGGTGCTACTTTTCAAAGAACTATGGATGTAGCTTTCAAAGACCTCATAGATGTTTTGATGGTGGTCTACCAAGATGATTTAACAGCTTTCTTGAAAAGAGCAGAGGATCATTGCAATCACTTGCAAAAGGTCATGGTAAAAGCACTAGAACATGGGGTGTTTCTTAACCCAAAAAAGTGTCATTTTGTTGTTACTGAGGGGAAAATTTTGGGAGACATAGTGTCAAAGGAGGGGGTAAGGATAGATCCTAAAAGGGTTGAAGCCATCCAAAAGGTACTTGCTCCCAAGAACTTAAAAGGTATACAATCATTTCTAGGGCAGATTAACTTTGTTAGAATATTTATTGTCAACTTTGCAGAACTGGTTAAACCTATTGTCAAATTGCTAAAGAAAAATGTGAAGTTTGAATGGGGCCTGGAAGCTCAGTTAGCCTTTGAAAGGATAAAAATATCTATTCAAGAAGCACCAGTCCTTGTATCCCCTGATTACACTAAGCCCTTTTCTTTTTTTACTTTTTCCTCATTTCATACTATTGCAGCAGTCTTATTGCAGAAGGATAATGAAGGATTTGAGCATCCCATTGCATTTTTTAGTAAGTCATTGTAATCAACTGAATTAAATTATCAAATGATGGAAAAACAAGCTTATGCTCTGGTGAAGGGAGTCAAGGCTTTCAGGCCTTATTTGGTGTGTGCAAAAATAAAAGCCTATGTCCCTCATGATGTTGTCAAGGACATCTTTTTTCAAAATGAAATGACAGGAAAGAGATGTAAATGGATAAAAAAAGTCCAAGAGTTTGACATAGAAATCCATATTACTAAGTTGGTGAGGGGATTAGGGTTGGCTAAGTTGATGACAGAAGAAAATTTGGATTTGGTCCAGGTAAACAGTGTTGGTGTAGAAGAAAACTGCTTGACAAGTATTGAGATGCAACCCTGGTATACCAATATTGTTTATTTTCTAAAAAATGCTAAATATACAGATGACTTGAATGATAACCAAAGGAGGAGTTTGAAGCTGCAATCACAAAAGTATGTTTTGTTGCAGGGTGATTTGTTCTGGAAAAATAGAGATGGGATCTTGTTTTTATACCTTGACAAAGGTCAATCAGAAAAGGTATTGAAAGAAATGCATGTTGGAATATGTGGAGGGCATTACTCTGCTAGAACAACAGCCCACAAAATTTTGAGGGTTGGATATCATTGGCCTTGTGTTTTCCAAGATACTCACACTTTTGTCAGGAAATGTGAGCCTTGTTAGAGATTTTAAAGAAAGATGAAATATTCAGGGGCGTTGTTATTAAAATCAGTGGTAGCAGAAGCTCCCTTTTCTATGTGGGGAATGCACTTTATAGGAGAATTTAATGAAAAATCAAGTGGAGGCCATGGCTGGATTTTGCTAGCAACTGATTATTTCACAAAGTGGGTAGAAGAAATCCCAACCAAAAAGGCAACTAGTACTATGGTTATTGATTTTCTGATGGATAATATAATTACAAGATTTGGTGTCCCCCTTAAATTGGTAATGGATAATGCCATGTGCTTTAGATCTGAAGAATTCATTGATTTTTGCTCTGATATGGGAATTGTTATCTCCTATTCATCCCTATACCACCCTCAAGCTAATGGTCAAGCAGAATCTAGTAATAAAAGTATTTTGCAAATCTTAAAAAATACCTTGGAGGGAAATAAGAGAGCTTGGAATGTTAAGTTGAAACTTGCTCTTTGGGCTGATAGGATTACTGTCAAGAAAGCCACTAGAAAGTCTCCTTTTGAATTGGTTTATGGTGTTCAGTCAAGGATGCCTATTAACAATTTGCTCCCAATTTACAAATTTATCCAAGATGAAGGAATAGGGATTTCTGAACCCATGGAAGAAAGGATGGTTCAACTAATAGAATTGGATGAAATAAGGAGAGAAAGCCAGAGAGAAAATATCAAATTACAGCAAAAAATAATACCTTTTTGACTGAAGGGTAGATGAGAGAAAGTTTCTACCTAGTGATTTTGTATTACAGTGGAATACTAGGGCTCAAGAGAAAGGTAAACATAAAAAATTTGAATCACTATGGATTGGACCATTTGTTATATCTTGGATCTTTGGAAAGGATTCTTATTTCCTCAAGAACCTGGATGATGAAGAACAGGAATTGCCAGTGCATGGACAATTCCTGAAAAATTTCTTTAATTGAATTTTCTTCTCCATGCACAGTAGTATGTATTATATGTATAGGTGTGTTTCCCTTCTATTGTGTGTTTATTTCCAGTTTTAGGTTGGTCTGGTTTGTAGTCTACTTCCCCAGAGATCTGTGGTTCTTGTTATAACCTAGTGTTTAAACATCCTCAGAGAGAGCCACTATTGGTGCTATTTCCTGTTTGAGTTGTGCCCTATAATTTTCCTAGGATCTCCTATCATTGATAGTGTCAAAGGCTTTGAAATTGAGATTGAAATTGTTCTTATGCCTCTGCAAAATTATCTTAAACCCTTAACCTATTTGAAAATGGTGAAAAATGACTAAAAACCCCTAACTGCCTCGGCCAATTCTATTTTCATGTTACTTTTTTGGTCACTTAAGTCTCCTCAAGTCATGTGTCCATTTCAAATGGGTTACTTTTGCAAAAAGACTATGATTCCTAACCGATCTAATAATTCCTAAGTCGCACCATGAAAATTCCCTTTTTACGTCATCACCTTATGTGTCAAGCAAGTTAGCTTTGATCAAATGGTCGGCTTAATCGCTTAATCAAAAGATGCATGACATCTATCAAGAAAGTGAATAAGCGGTGGTGACGTGTGTTCTCAGTGGGGCCAAATAAGTCATGAAGGTCTTTAGTTAAATAGTTGGAAAATGTGAAAAGATCGAACGACCCAATTAATGGCTTAATCAAAAAGTGCTCGACATCTATCGATTAAGATAATAAGTGGTGGTGACGCATGTCCTTGGTGGACCCAGACATTCAAAGGTGGCAAGAGCTTAAACCATGGGCAATTTGTTTGAAATCTGACAGCTCGCTTAATCGCTTAATCAAAAAGTGCACCGTATCTAATGGGCAAGCGAGTAAGCGGTGGCGATGCGTGTCCTTGGTGGGGCCGAACAATTGTAAAGGTGCTCTGTTAAATAGTGGGCAAGTTTGGAAAGATAGAATGGCCCTCTTAATCGCTTAAAGGAAAGATGCACAATATCTAGTGAGTAAGTGATTAAGCGGTGGCGACACGTGTCCAGGAAGGAGTGTGGGTCTAGTCACAGACAAGTGTAAAAGGTGTTAAAGCCCAGAAATATCTGACGGTTAGCTTAATGGCTTATACCCAAGATGAACAAAATCTATCGAGTAAGCCATTAAGCAGTGATGACATCTGGCAATTAGTGGGCCTAGGTATTCAAAGCTGGTGAAAGTTTAAACTTTAGTTAAGTTGTCTCATATCGGACGGCTCGCTTAATCACTTAAAGAGAAACTACTCAACATCTAGTGAGTAAGAGATTAAGTGGTGGTGACACGTGTCCTCAGTCAACAGTTGTTTTCAGGAAAATAAGATAGCTGTCAGAAGTAGAGAATGATGTCCAGAATCAACGGCCCAAATTCAAAGTTGATAAAATAAGTTGCAGAGAGTCGTTAAGCCGAGAAATTGAAACCTATGAATTAATTGCAGAATGTGTGGCAACTCTAGTTGAATTCAATTTGAAAGATTGATTTGATTGAGGCCATAAAATTGATTAAGTCGACTGCAGTCTCAATGATTCACCAAAACCATTTGAGCAAAGATAGAATTGCAAAATAACCGGCTTCATGCGACTTCTATGCAAAATGGGTAAGCTTACTAATTCACTAGCTTTCAAATTGAGGTGAAATTTGCAGTTCAAAAAGGTTTTAGTGCTTTGTTTCAGAATCCAAATCTAGTAGTAAGAGAAAAAAACTTAGAATGGCACCTAGGGTTGCAGTTTCTGGAGAGGTTGATTACCAGAAGAGAAATGTTAGGGCAGATTTGTTGCATCAATTACCACTGTCCTCAGGGGATGCCACGCAAATTAAAAGGGTAGTTCTATCACATCCCCATTTCAAAATTGGAGAGGGGTTATATGATTCTGGTAGATGGGTGAAAGATGCCTATACTAGTTTTGATGGCCTCACTTTGTTCAGAATGACCTATAGCCAGAGGAATGCCCCTACCCTAGACTATAATATTTGGGAATTAAACGTGGGAAAACTGATAGCACCTAGTGTGTTCATGGACACTGATGATAAGGTGACTAGGGTTTTTAGGGACACCTGGGGAAATATACTATTGACTGTATCAGCTAATCTAATTAGAAGGATTTTCAAGCTGACTGACACCTCTCAACATATGGATGATATCGATCTTGAATACTTTAAAGAAGTATATTAGAACCAAAGCGATTATTACAGGGGTGAAGTAGTGAAGGGGTATGTCAACAAAATAGGGAACTTGGTTGTCATAGGGCCTAGAACCCCAGAACCTTTCAAGTTGGACCTTTTCAATGGCAAGGCCAAAAAGATGTACAGTGCTTTGTGCAATGTTTTGGGGATAGATGAAGAGGTGGCAATGCCTGTCCATATAATGTTGATGGTTGTTCAAATTTTGCATCCCCACTTGTCAGTAGTTTTTGATTTTGCATCTTATATTGCTCAGGAGATGCATGAGGGTCTGTCAGGAATCCAGGATGGCAACATACAGAAACCAATGGGTTGGTATTCCCTCATGATGTATATGTTCTTGTTCAACAGTGCAGACTTCTTTAAGGAAGAAATGGAATTGGAAAAATTCCAAGATGGTAAAGAATTGCCTATTCAGATGTGGAGTGTGGATTTATCATGGGACAGGAGGAATGCCAGTTATGTGCATTTTGACAAAGTTTTTGCAACTAGACTCAAGTCATTGCTGAGAAACCAGAATGCTAGAGTCCACAATGAAATGATGAAGATTTTAAGGCCTATGGAATATGCCCCAGAGTTAAAAATTGTTCACAATTGGGGAGATCTAATTTTGTACACTTTTTCCATAGTAATTAGGGTTTATGGTTTTAGAGGTACTCCTTATGTGCTACCCTACAGAGTCCCACTCAAGATCGGAATAGTAGAAATTATAAGGCAGTTAGGTGGGCTACAGGAAGAAGCCCTGACCAGAAAGATGAAGGGAAATATCTTTCCTACCCTCACCAAAGTCCATCACTTTATCATAACCAAAGGTGGGTGGACACAGTTTGATAAGTACTTTGAGCCCTATAATTTAGCCACTTTTGTGTCCAGATGTGTGGATAATGAGGATTTTATCATGGGTATGTTAGGGAAGAGGAATAATTGTGTGATGTTAAAACATCAATTTAATTATCTAGAAGATATCATCAGAAATATTTTTGATCTTGATGTTCAGGAAATCAGGAAAGAGAAATGGATGGCATACAAGAAGTCTATGGACTTTGTTTAGAATTTTGACAAGACTTATGATCCTTTAAAGGATTTTTTCCCATGGTCATACAAAATTGATTCCCTAATGAATCTTTTTGAGGGAATTATGCAAACCTTGAATGAGAAGAGGTAGAGAGCAGTTGAAAATGATCCAGAAAGGGCTCTTGCTGTCCTGAATAGATTTCCACAGAGAAAAATAGTCCCACCAGGGAATTATGTAGTGTATAAGAGAAGAGGATATACCACTATTGCTCCCAAAGTTGAAAAACCTCTTCAACATAAGGGAAAGAGACTAGCAAATATTGATGTTCAAGAGGTGCCCTCTCCCAAGAGGCAAAGGGTGGAAACAAAAGAACAGGGGAGTGAATTGTATTCTCCTTCCCAATCCCCCATGCAGTATGATGATCAGGCCATTGCTGAACAACTAGTCAAAATGAGGAATGCTGGTGAAGTGGTTGTTACTATTCAAGAGCTGCAAGAAGGGATGCCAGAGGCACCTAGACATACAGCAACTAACCTCACAGTAGCAGAGTTTTCTAGTAAGGAATTAGATCCTGTAACCAAACAGGCTAGTGATGAATTCTTGTCTGATGACAATTTCATCAAAACTAGGGCTTTCATTCAATTTCTATGGAGGTGCCATATTGCTGAATACAATCATAAGTGCCAAAAGATGCTAGAAGCTCAATCCAACTCTGCCAAAGAGGACATAGAGAAAGAAGTTAAGAAAGAAATGATATCAAATTTTGATAAGATTACTCCTGAAGAGGGCAGACAAATGGTTAAAAGGCAAGGATTTCTCATATTGCCACAATGGGATCTAGCTGATGCAGTGGTTTTTGATGCTATAAGAAAGCAAGCTAAACCTATGAGCACTGTTGGGACATCAATTATTGCCCATTTTAGTGAGGATCAAGTAGCTCTGGCAATTTGGTCACTAAAGAAAAAAGACAAAAGGAGAGTGAAGGAAGATGATGAGGTGGAAGACACAGGCAGTCTAATTGTAAAGAGGGTTGTTGATACCTCATGAACTAAAGGGTTAATTGTCCAGGAACCTCATCAGCCCTCCTCCTCTAGTCCTTTTTTAACATATCCCCCATCCCCTGCACCTCTAAGTCCTACTACACAAGAAGCTATTGATGCTAAAAGAGAAGAATTAGAGGCTAAGAAGAACAGGTTAATCAGTGAAAGAACAAGGCTAGAAGAGGAGGGTAAAAGAGACCTTGAAGATTCCTAGGCATACAAAGAGGCTGAGGAATTGGTAAAGAAAAAATGTTCAGATCAGATATTTTCAAACCTCAAAATGTGTGCCAGTGAGGTTAACCTTTCTAACCTCTACTCATTGGGAAAGAAGATTGCAAGCATCTCTAGAAAACATGAGGATGAAAAGAAGTAGTGGGATCTAATAGTGAATAAGTGGAAAGGGAAGGCAGCCCATGTCAAATCCTTCTACTCCCTCTCAAAGGAACAAAATAACATTGATATTATCTTGACAAGCACTCATAAGTGCCTCAAATCGATGCTCAATTTGGACATCAAGAATAACATGGTCATGAAGAGGGTCACAACTCAGAGAGGAGAATTTTCCAGGGATAGATATGATATGTATCCCAATATGTTCAAAGAAGATGAGAATATTAAGAGTGAAGCCTTATGTCTGAGGCAGTTGAATGAAGCACTAACTAGTAGGACAAAAAGTATTGTTACATTGGCAAATACTGGCTGGTTTGTGCTGACTATTGATATTTTGAACAAATCCAAGGCATTTTTTGAATCCTGGGAGACATAAGTTGTGAAAGCTAATGATGATTGGGAGGAGCTTAACAACCAAAAGGATGAAGTTCTCAATTTCAGTTGGTCGAGTGATTAGGTGTTCACTACATGGGTTAGCATGTATGGAATAGTCACCTCGGTAACATGAGACAATAAACATAAAGGGGACAGCTAACACCAAAGAGGTTAAGCAATTTGAACAAATCAAATGTTGGGGCCTATGCATCAGTAAGATAGAAAGATCCAGATGACAAAGATCCAGCCAGCTCAAAGCAACCTCAAGCATCCAGGCAGTCACAGGACAGAAGATTACTTGGCTCATAGCAGAATTTGTTATTCCCATCCGCCTGAAGTTTTGTCTTTTCTTGAAACTGTATTTTGTCATTTAGTCCAGTCATCTGTAGCTTGTTCCATCCTTATTTTCCAAAAGGATTCCAAGATTACTGTGGTTGTCTATAAGTATCAAAGTCTAGTATTGTAATATGAATGGTAAGAATAAGACTACAAGGTAGATTACTGAATTGTGTGTGACTGTTGGTTTTGAGTCTTTTTGAATGTACTGATATTCAAATTTTTATTAATAAAATACAATGGAATCTTCATTTTTATGTCAATGGTGTCTTCTTGCATTTACTATTAATTCTTGTGTGTTCAATTTGTAAGGCATTTTGAATATACTGGTTATAAGATAGTCACGTTCTTGTCTATGATTTGCTTTCAAGGAGAGTTTTAAATCTTGCAGAAAATTGTAGAGGATTAGGGTTTATGCAAGGATTTGATACAGGGGTGTGAGGATGAGAGGATAGCTTGTAAGGCATTTTATCTGGGGTTAATTTGTATTTCTATTGATTATCTTTAATATGTGTATGCTCTATTTTGATTCTATCACCCATGATTAGGCACTGGTCAAAATGCAGACAAGTGGTTGTTATCATCAATTCAAATTCAATCAATCTTTATATTTTTGTTATTTCATGTACATGTCTAGTTAATTTTATTCGTTACAATTCATCTTATTGATTCCTTGAAGATTGAATCAACAGGTTAGCCTTCCTAGGCCTAAATGGCATAAAAAGAAGAAGGATTACCAATCCTTAATCCACTGTTAAGAACTACTAAAAATAATATTTTGTCAAAGGTGCACCTGCCTGGGTATGTGGAGCCCTAAGTGTAGAAGGATTTTCTATCCTTGTTAATTATCCTTTTCCCTATGAGAATCCAACTTGGGTATAAGAGAGTCTGGAATTTATTGCCATTGTAATTGATTACGCAAGAAAAAGAGCTAACACAACTAACCTTCCTGAGGAGCAGGCTGCAAGACGTGAATAAACTAGACCAAACTCATAAATGGTTAGAATAGGACACTTTGATTAAAAATAAGGAAAAGGAAAAATAGTCATAGTCCTCATGATTTATTAAGAGAAAGCATGCCAAGGTGAGAGACTATTCCCTAGAATACAAACGTTACAATATCCACATCTAGTCAACAAGCCATAGGCTCATGTCTTCATAAATTGAAAACCATACAAATAATACAAATTATTTCTCCTCTCATTTAACAAAAGTCAAATGTTCCAACCCCTTATTAAAAATAAACAGGTCCTTGGATTTTATAGAACAACCTTTGACCAATCAGATAATTTAAAATGATTACAATTAGTTATAATCGATCTACATGCTGAAGAATCATGCATGGATCCCTCGATCTCATGTGTTGTGTGAAATTGTGGGTTTTTTATTAGATAATCATAACTTGATTTCTAATTAGGCTCAAAATAATAAATCATGGATTCTCAATTCAAGGATGACCATGATTGCATAGGATAACAAAAAACACGCCATGGAAAACTATTGAAAATGTCATTACTTGTGCGAGATTACATGTGCTAGCTTATTCCTTAAATATGTGTTGGTGAGATCCTTAGGATGTGAGTGTTTCTAGGGACACGTGTCATGCTAGTGAAACTTGGAGAAGAGAAAGTCCTCGCAAAACTATGTGAAATCTCAACCGGTCGACACATGTCAACTTTCGTTGGGGCTTTGTTAAAGTGATTTTTTTTTGCACGTGGATGTGGCCAAAGCTTGAAAATGAAGGTGGTGAGGCCAGAAGGTGTAGAATGATTCTATATATTTTTGCAAATTTCAGGGGATCTTGGCTTTCTAGGAATGAACCTTGCATCTTTGGAAGCATGGGCTAGAACCTTATCCATTGGGCTAGAGAGTCTTCTCACTTAAAATTTCTCTGATCAGTTATTTTTGGTGAGCTGTTAGAATGCGACCACCATGATAGAAATATATACAAGAAACTAAAAAGTTAGAGGTTTCCTTTGGAAAGAAAAACAAAACATTAATTATGCCATCATAGGTCAAACCAGAGAGTTTGTGGCACAAAGAAGGCTTGTGAGAATATGACCTATAAGGAGGAGAAAAAAGAAATAAAAGGTACCATAAGGTTAGCCAAAAATAGTCATTAACTTTGTTAGTAATCATCTAAACTAATTTTTCAAACCGAGTAGTCATAGAGGAAAGGGGTATACTTGAGGTTGAGAATGAGTGAATGCATTTTTTTCTAGCTTCATAATGTAACTTTAAGTTTGATACCCCATATTTTAAAACCAACACTGATCAGGAAAAAAATCAACATGTCAAAGGATGAAAATAGTTTATTAGTGGATTCATGTGTGTGCAAGGATTTAATCATTTCCCTTATTAAGAAAACATAGTGGTTTCCCATATCTACTAGGCTACATGGGTGAGATTTGTCCCATGGCTAATTGGATAGAGCCTTGTTGCCAGTCAGGCATCCATAGCCCTGGCAAGGTTATCACCTTTGACAATTGATAACATTGATCTACTTCCATTTGGGCATCCATAGCCTCGGCAGAGTTGCTAGCATGTCTTGAACTTGCACTTTTTGCATTTTGCTTTTTTTTATTTTTCTTTCCTTTTTCTCTTTTGCATTTTTGGCTTTTGTATGCATGAATGACTATGACATCATTCCTCTAGGTTGGTTGCCAAGGTGGTAGCAGGAAAATCTTTGATTTTTCACCTAGCATATTGGGTAAAGACATCTCATCAATCATTAATATGGTTAATTAAATGTGAAGAATGTAAAATCCAGCTAGATAACACAGTTTTCATGAAATGACATAAATCAATGTTAATTTCCATGAAAAATGTGTTAGTATAGTAGGATATCAAAGATAATCTTTCATTTTAAGCCAAAAATAAAAGCAATTACCTTTTCTCATCTCCCAAGGTGTATGGATATCCTCTAACTGCACTATCAGTAGCCAAAAGCTAGGCTCAAAGACCAAAAAATGGACAAATGGCAGTTCTTGGAAAATGATTACGGTACTTTTGATAGTTGAATTGACATTCTCTCGTCATAAAAATAAATTCCTTATGCCTGCAAAGGTGGTTTCTTACTCAATAAAAAGGGCAATGCTTCGAATGGTGACATAAGGCATTTAACAGAAGTTGAGAGCCATAGGTGTAGGGTTTTTTGTTTAGCTCAAAAGCAAGGATACACCAATAAGATTGACTAGCCCACTACTTCAAGAGCCTTTCCTGGGGCACATAGATAGTAATAGGATAGTTGTGTTAATAAGATCGATCATCACTTTGTCCTTATTTCCTTTAAATGGGTTCTTAGTGAGGATTTTTTGCATAGTGAGGACCATTACAAGCTCAACACAGACATTACATCCAAGTTTTTGGGCTCTCTTCTTGACCTAGGGGAACCTAGGAATGTGATAAATTTCCTGGAGTGGGTATGTTCGACAGAGTTCACTATGGGGGCCTTGAAGATGTGTTCGTTGTGGCTCACTACAACATTGGGTTGACACTGAAAACTGCCCTGAGTATATTCTTGAGATGGGGGTGGAGGTACCATTGTTACAGTTTATTCAAAACTTCTGCTATAGGCCTCTCAATATTCATCTTTGTTACACACAACACCAAGTTGATTTCTCAAAGAAATACTTGGACCCAGATGCATAAATGGGCAAGGAAGTGATCAAGGAATTCTTCCTGAGGGTTTTGTTCGAGAAAGCCTGAGACTCCATGACTGATTCAAGAAAAAAGAATATTTGGCTTGGACGATAGCTCTAGGGAAAGCAGGGATGGATCAACTGAGAATGGACCTGACTCTGCTGAAGTATGACCTGTGGTGTAAAAAAAAACTTTTTGTTTATCAAGAAAAATTATTATGATATATATATAAAATGCAACGATGAAAATAAAGCCTCTCATTTTTTGCAATTTTTAGATTTTGACTTGTAAATAAATACCTATGATAAATGAAAAGAAAATATGACTTTTGCTTAATTATTATCAATGCATCTATTTTGGTTTTCATCGCATAATGTTAAGAACTTGTGTTACCTTAAAATTTAAAGAATAATCATTAATGCATATCAATGTAGTCAAAATCATATCATAACAAGGTACCTCACTTATCTCACATAGAGACAATATTAGGTCAAAAAATACCTTTCTAAGGTACGTGTGGAAATGAGGAACACTTGATGCATTGAAACGCTTGCTCTTAACAAACAAAAGGGGTTAGTGCAACAAGAATAATAACAAAAAAATCATCATTAATAAAGAATGTTATTATGTGACAATGATAATCATGAGAAACATACTGCAGACTAATGCTAGGGATTGACGACTATACATGAGGCACTAACAATATGACACCTTGCATGGTAGCACTTATTGAAAGAAAAAATAACCTAACCTAACTATTTACACTAAATTAATTACAAGAACCCATGTACTGGTATGGAAAATAGCTACCCTTGCAACCTAACTTTCCCCTTTTAATTAATGGCTCCATAACATTTTGATAAAAGAAGGGCAACATGGGTGTTACCCTCTTTATGTGTGATACATTAGAAATGAAAATGTGATGGTTCATTTTAGGCATTTCTTATGATGTTAGAAGAGATGGCATCTCAAGATCTTTATAGACACTCATTTCATGCTCCATCGTGAGAATGAGTTTCTTAGATTGATAACAAATAGGTTCAGAATAATACCTAATTGGGCCCCTACGTTTATTATTGAAGTGAGTCACAGTAGGAGATGTGTCTATATGTCCCTTGACCTTGATGACTAATGGTTTTTCCATCTAGTGCATAGGGGGGGACTCCACCTGAGCAGTTGGAGTGCGTTCATCGAGCGTTGTGCAAAATGCCTCAAGCTTGTCCCATAAAAGTAGGTCCTCGACCTCTATTTCACTTTTCTCATTAAATTCCTTGAGAGAGGGCTCCTAGGGTAATTCCTCATTTGAATGGATCTCTAAAACTTCCAACACTTGCATGGCTCAAACTTCATCATCCTCAAAAAAATAGGGGAGCTCAAAAAAAAGAGAACTTGGATCATTGGTCTTTGATTGTGGTGGGGGAAGACTTTCTTCATCATGAAGTGGGATTGCTTGTGTCAGCTTCAATTCATGCTTACCTTATTCATTCTTCATCTTTGAGCGCAAAAAAATTGATCCACCTTTGAACAAGGAAATCGTATATCGCATCAGACACTGGAAAGAGAACTCTAAAAATGCATCCAAACTCGATTCACCTCCCATCATACATGAATTCTTTGGACTGTATGCATGTCTAAACTGGTCCTCTAGGACCGAATCTTCTGCCAAATATGGATCCCCGAGAAATGCCTCAAGCATTTTTATAGAATATTGGATGGCATTATGTTGTCTTTCAAGTTCAATGATGCCCATCTCGCACTAAAAATAGAGCAATATCTCCCGCGAACTAGGAATCAGATTCCCTAAAAAAGTCTTATGAGCAACCAAATCAACAAAATCATATTAACTTAGATCCATGATTAGTTACACCATGGGTATTTCTTACCAAGTACACTTTATGGCTTCATTTAAGTTGGTTAAACCAAAGCATATACCAACTTTGGTGACTGAGTTCAGCTTTGTCGTATCTGGCATGCAAAAATATATTGTTGATCCCTAAGAGGATCACCCCTAAATAAGGGTAATCAGGAAGCTTCACACGGGTAGGATAGAATGTACCCTATGAAATGGCCTCTGAGATTTTAGAAGTCATCTCTTCATGAGTGTCATGGGAAGCACCTGAAAGGGTCAGAATAAAGACACAAAAGAAACTCCTAATGAGCGTACAATTCTCTTCACCCATGAACACTATATAAAAAATTATTTCATAATAGTCACAAATAATTCATATGAGGGTAAAATGAAAATACCACACTTCCTGAACAACTAACCTTATAGAGGAGTAGGTTGTAAGATGTGAATAAACTAGACCAAACTCGTAAAGAGTCAGCACAAGACACTTTGATTAAAAAAAAGGAAAAGACAACACATGCACAACCCCTGTGATTTATTAAGATCAAACATGCCAAGTTGAGAGAGTGTGACCCAGAATACAAATGTTACAATGTCCACCTCTGGTCGACAAGCCATAGGATCATGTCTTCAGAAATTGAAAAGCCTACAAATAATACAAAGCATTTCTCCATTCATTTAATACAAGTCCAATGTTCCAACCCTTTTTTAAAATAAACAAGGCGTTGGTTTTATAGAACAACCCCTAACCAATTTGATCATTTAGAATGATTACTATTAGTTATAATCGATCAACACGCTAAAGAATCTGGAATGGATCCCTCGATCTCCTATGATGTGGGCATTTTTGGCTTTTTGATTAGCTAATCACAGCATGATTTCCAACTAATCTCAAAAGAATAAACCATGGCATCTCAATTCAAGGATGACCATGATTGCACGGGCTAACTGAAAACACACCATAGACAGTTGTTGAAAATGTTGTTAGCCATCAAAGTTTACATGCACTGGAATATTCCTTAAATATGCATTGGTGGGCCCCTTACAATGTGGGTGTCCATGGGGACACATGTCAATATAGAAAAAATTGGAGAGGAGAAAGTCCTCACGGAGCTATGTAAAATCTTGATTGGCTGACATGTGTCATCTTTCATCATGACTTTGTTAAAGTGAATGTGCTCCGCATGTGGATGCGATCGAAGATTTAAAATGAAGGTGGTGAGAATAGAAGGTGTAGGAGTCTACAATATCCATCTCATACCATTTATATTTCATTACATTAGATCCCATTCACATCATGCATCACATTTTATTTACATAAATAATTCATCACATATATCATATATCACATTTGCACACATCAACATCATATAATCATATACATAAATAACCCATCTTGTTATACATTACATAATCACATCTCCATACACCATCTGCATCATCATACAAACATACATACTATCATAATACCTAATCGTATATCTGCACGGCACATGCTAGTACCATCATCATAATAAACATCTCATATAGATGCAACACATAAAACACATACACACACATCCTACATCACAAAATTTCAATCATATATAAGCAACACATGTACATTATATAAGCATCACATCATCATAATCATCATAAATATACACGTTTCCACATAGTAAATACATATAGTAAATCTACTACATCATCATAAAATCGTATCATAGTCATTATAATAAATGCCCATAGTCGATCAGTGTCATAATCATGATAAAAAGTCCATCAAAATGTCTAGTACAAGTCATATAGAGTCGTCATAGTCCATAAGTACATAAAAAAATCAATGCATACATATATTTGATGTATAGGTGTCATCTCAAACATGGTCAAAACTGTGTGTCTATTGTTGTTTTTATATGGGCTATGACTGCCCTATTTGTGTGGGTCCTTGTTCCTCTCCTCCACCCTCCCTGTCATCCCTCGTTGTTGACCTTAGAGCTCTTATCCCCACTAATCTTGTTGTTGTCATAGACACCCTGAATCCCTGTGATTGAGTCCTCTCTGAGAATTTTAGTGCTCGGGACCCCTTTGTCCCTACTTGAAACTATAGAGTACGGTAGTACTTTACCTCCCATTCTCAACTCTATGTAGTCCTATGGTCTGTGAAGGTGTCAATAACCACCTGTGTCATCCCTCATGCTGCTACTACCTACTACGCTATCTTACACTCATCCCTATGCTACGATACCTTCCTCTAGGCCTCTATGAGATCTTCCCTCAACCGTCCAACCTCTCCCTCTACCGTGGACCTACTAGCCCTCTTTGTCTCTAGGGATGAGTGTAGCTTTTCTATCTCTCTCTCAGCCTCCTATAGCTCCACTGATTACTCTTGTGCAACCTCCACTCATCACCTGACTACATCCTTCCTAGCCCTAAACACTTCACTCTCTAGGCATGTCACCTTCTCCCTCAATCCCTCGGCTCAAGCCTCACCATCTACAATTGTCTCCTCCTCCTCCCTCCTGTCCTCTTGTCCTGACACATGTAGGAACCTCTACAAATCTATTTCTCGTGTCCTCGCAACCTCCCTATGTCTCTCTGCAGCTATGAGGGAAACATCCAAGGTATTTTCTTGTATCCTCTTTGCCTCTAGATCCCTATGTACCTATACTAGATAATCACTAAGGTTGTCTCTCTCGAATATCATTGTGTCCCTCTCTAGCTCTAGAGAGGTTGATGTTTCTCTTCTCTCATCCCTATCTTGGGATAATAATCTCACCCTCTCCTGGGAACTCTCTATCTCCTTGAGATGGTGTCAAATGGTGTCTATACCTATGGGGCCTATCCCTGTACTTGTGAGACCTATCCTTATGGTGCCTATACCTATGATCCCCTAGTCTGAACCTATGCTAGTCTTGGTGCAGGTGCCCTATGTCTCTGAACCTATAGTGCTCTTTGTCACTATATCCTATCCCCTCTCACTATCGAGGACTCTGCAACCACATCACCTCCATCCCCGCTATAATCTCCCCAATCTCCTCCCCACTAATATACCTCCATATCATCTCCAGGATGATCATCATCTGCCACCTATCATGGATCTATCAATCTCACTGGTAGGTGTGCTTCCCACCACACTACATACATCATTGTCATAATTACATCCTCCACTCCTAGTCTCCTCACTCATGGAATTTGGGCCATCCATTGAGAGCTCATCCAAATTTACATAATATATGTATACCATCCCCAAACTCATACCTCTCTCATCACATGAGGGCATAGCAGTCCCTCTCCAACCACATCTTGGGTAATGTTGAACTGTCACGCCACCCATGTAGGCCTATATCTCTCAATATGGTGACTGGTCCTTCCCATCAGCTAGAAATCAGTCTGAACAAACCCGAGGTAGTAGATACCCTTTCTCCCATCCTCTTTGGAATCTACCCTCTCTAAGAACCATGGCTCAAACTCCCTAAAGGGTGTCCATGTCAACACTTGAACCTTGTCTATGATACTCCTCCAATACCCTATGGTCCCTACTGAAGAGTATGACAATGGTGGCATGTACCCGCATGCATAAGGATATTCCCTCTACCAATCTTGTACCCTTAGTGGTCGCATCACTTCAATGTTCACCAAGGACCAGAGTAGTAGAAGTGTAACTCCTGTCCCTAGGTTCTGGTACCTCTAATATGTAAACATGTGTAGATCGTGGTACAACTGCCCTAGGATAGTGTAGCCCCAATAGAAGATAGCGCCCATCCATCATCAAATATAGTGTGCTTTCACATCCCATAGAAAACCTATGTCCAGAGAGGTCTGAAAACATCTCACCTTCGATCAATCCAACTAAGTATAACACTATTTGAGGTAAACTCCTATCCATTGCTAGATGTCATCGTATTTATTTTTGGTTCATCAAGATCCTCCTCATCAGACGCTCAAATACCAACTACATATAGTAATTAGCGTTCTCTAACTTGTACTCTGGTATTGATCATTTAATCAACTTCTGGTAAATCCTCCACACATCTAATAATGTAATAGTCACCTTGTCTGTCAGAAGGTGAAACAATTAGGTATCATCGTGCCAACTCTCTACTAGAGTTGTCATCATGCCATTGTGCGCCCATAGCCTCGTCCACTAGTGCACATGGTCTAGCTCTACTACTACAACTAACCCCTACTTCTCTATCAGCTTCTCCAACAGTTCCATCATCATTGGCCAATGCTCACACAACCCAAGTGGTGGAAACTGGGCCTACACCCATGAAACTGAGTGTCAGTAAGTCTTTCTTTTCTAATTTACCCAGTTCCCTGATCCAAACTAGTTTGGGGTATTATGTCCTCGATTTTGTTCAACTCCCCTTTTTTCCATCAAGTATTTATGAACACTCATTTTGTCCCCTTTTTCCCTTTCCCTTTCATCTCTGACCCTCCTCGGCGGAGGCACCACTTGGGATATGCATGTGTCGATTGGTGTATGCACTAATCAGTGTAAATGTCAATTTGTCCTTTCAATCCCCCCTCACCTATGGCAGAAACACCAATTCACTACATTGGCATCTCTTCCTGCAACCCTCCCCTCCTCCCATCTGTGTCTACAGAGGCATCATTCACAGGATTGGTGCCTGCGCAGACATCGATCCCATGATTGACATCTCTGCCCCACCCAGTTTCATCCCACTAAAAGCCTTACCATACAAACAATAAATGCATAATTAAAATAAAGGATAGAAAGTACAAAGTGACATTTAGGAACTCACTAGAAGGTCGTACTCCGATGGTTATTAGTAGACACACACACACACTCTCCTAACTGGTTCTTCTGCCTTGTCTCTACCATCCTTTTGACTATGGTAAAGTTGAAAATGACCTCTTATATGGCCCTTAGGACCTACTTATAGCTCCCCTTGGCCCTCAATTTTTCCTCGGACCCCATTTTTCTCACAGTTCCTGCCTTCCAACTTGTTGGTCATGAAAAATTTTCATTATCTTCTCCCTTTTCTTCCCTTTGTCCTTTTTTTTGAGAAATTTTCACAATTTATTGTTTTTTGCAATAGTTTCTCGAGGGGGCATACCCCTCCGTTGTCGCTACTCTATTGTGACTCCCAAAACTCCGTTCTTTCCCCTAGGGCATCATATTTTCTCTTCTTTGATGTGATGCCACTTCGAGCGCCACATTAAAGAGGGGAAAAATGTAGACATCAAAATTTGTCCTTGTGAATTTATTTAAATTCACTATAGCCTTAAGTCTTTAATCAATTAAACTTTTATTTAGTTAACTCCCCTTAGCATAATAATGTAATTAATTAACTATGTTATTTAACCCCTTCATATAATATATTAATTATATTATCTAGCCTAACCAGTGTAATAAAATTTATTAAATTTATTACACCTCTCCCCTTAGCCTCTATTTAAACAAATATTTAAATAGGACATCTTTTCCTAATCTCATGATTTAATTGATTTATAATTAATTAAATGTAAATCCTACCTAAATCCCTAGTCTATAACCCAATCATGACACACCTAGACCTAACCCTAATTAATCATGGACTAACCTTGATTAATTAGTCTAATTGCATGATTCCTACACCAATTAGTATTCCCTCCAAATTTGAACGTGTCTCACACATGTATGAGCACATCTCCACATTCGACCACTAACCTTCCTTAAATTCCCACCAAGATTTTTACACATTTGTCTCCCATTTCCTCCTTGAGTGATGCTCACACATGTGTGAGATTTCTTGAGCCGCTCACCTCTTCCATTTGTCTCCCACTTGGCATTTATTGCCACCTCTTTCAAGATTGCTCACACATGTGTGAGCAACCACTTCTTTGCATGACCAGCTACTTTTCCTATTTGGCTTCCATTTGGCATTTACATCATTGCCACATTATTGATCCGATGAAATCTCATCCCTCCATTCAATTTTAATCTCTACCATCCATTCTTTCCAAAACTCTATAAATTGGAGCCTCTCCATAGCATTTTCATCCATCTTTCATGTGTAGTGTTATCATGCTAAAATCATTCTAGAGATCTTAGTTTCAAACTTGATCCTTTGTAGTTTCATAACATAGCATTTTTTACTTTCATTTTAGCTTAGAAATCATGGATATCATAGCTTGGCTCTCTAGTTTCTTGCATTTTTAGCATTGCATTCTCCATCCTAGTTTGCATCTTAGCTCCTCATTTCATCCACTTGGCCTTTTAATCATCATTTGGGGAACAAAATATTTGTGTTTGAGAGCATACCCACATCCAAAGATCAAATAGCAAACCAAATGGAATATGGTGCTCCATTTCAAGCTCAATCGGTGTTGTGAATGAATTTTAGTTAGCCAATGCATGATTTAATCTTGTTTATGTAGTTTTCATTGTGTTAATAAGTCAAATTTACCCATACACACTACCTTATAATTTAATTGTTAAATTTGTAACTCAATCATCATAAAATGCTAATTCTAAGACTAAGTCCTATGTTTTGGACCCCGAAATATCTCCACTACTTTTTCTGGTCCCTTTTAAGTGGACTTGGGCATCTAATAGGTCATAATATCTCCAAAATGGGCCCAAATTTAAATGTGTGCAAGTGTCATCTTTTGTCGTTCACAATCCACTGTTGATCTTGTAATGTAGGGAAATAGGGTTCATTAGAATTTATACCTCTCCCTATGAAACATGTTTGAATTTTTTAAGCTAGCCAACACAGAGAAGGATTTCCCACTCCCTTAGTGTAGTCATTAGATGATCTAAATTTGGACCCTTTTTCTTAGTGCAATTTTAGAAACGAGATCTCGTTGAGTAAACGTTAGTGCATGTTGAAATCTAAAAGTGAAAGTGAAACTAGTGGAAAGATAATGTAGAGTAAATTATTCTAGAAATGGCACCAACCACAACATTTTCATTTTCTTTCATATACTCTATCAAAATCATATATGATTTTAATTTAATTACCCACTTATATAGTAGTGATCACTAAATACTTTTAACTCAAAAACAATTTTCATAACAAATCTACCACAAAGTAAATACTATCTAAACTTTTGAATAATAGCCAATATTTCTATCACAAATACAATATCATCTTTCTAATTCCTTCAATTTATTCCTTTTGAATGCTATGGGATGTCCCACTTGTGTTATCAAAACCCCAATAAATTATTCTCTTGCATCATATTTTATAGCAAATAGTAATGATAAATTTATGAATTTTACAAGTACAAGATATGAGAAAATTAGCTCTTTATGTGTT
Source organism: Thuja plicata (assembly GCA_018584345.1). Taxonomy (NCBI): domain Eukaryota; kingdom Viridiplantae; phylum Streptophyta; class Pinopsida; order Cupressales; family Cupressaceae; genus Thuja; species Thuja plicata. The sequence continues at coordinate 5,133,385 of MU224217.1, forward strand.
TCAAAAGTTAATTGAGAAGATTCAATCTATTCAAAGGATCACTTATTTCTAAAATATGTTAAAATTATAAAAAAATTAATAATATCATTTCACAAATATCCTATAATAATTGCATAACCCAAATAACCATCTCATTTGTGTTAATGTGGTAAGAGGTTTCCAATCTAAAATAGCTTGGATATTTTATGGGTCTGCTTGTACAGTCTTAGCCCTAAGAACATGTCCTAGATATAAAACATATATTAATCTAAAGTGACATTTAGATTATTTTGCATAAAATGATTATTGTTCTAAAATGCCCAAAATAGTATCTAAATGTTTCAAATTGTCCATGTTTAAGTAAAATATTAAAGAGAATGAATTTTTTTATATCTTTCTCAAATAGCTTGAGCTTAATAATTTTATAAAATGTGAATTATTTTTATACTCGGACTTGGATCATTTTCTATTTACTTAAAAAGTCTTGGAAGATCATCTAAACTCCAAATGCACCTTCAACATTAAAATGGTCAATCTTTTTTATATCTTGTCAAACATTGTTGAGTGATCTTCTAAAATAAGAAGTACCAAGACGTGTGTTCTAGTAAAGAAAAATGATAATCATAAACCATCCACAAGGATTGGAACAATCTTACAACATTTTGTTGAAAAGGAAAGGGTTGAAATGGAAACTAACAGTATCAATGATGGATTATTTATAATTAGAGGGATGCACTACATCAATTGATGAATGAAAGATCTCATATCTTAGAACTAACAAATGTTCAAGAAAAAGAGAAAGAAAATCTAGAGTTAAGAACATCTTGAGAAATTTAGCTAACTAAGAGTTTAAAAGCAATTTCATGACTTAAATAGGGAAAGCACGAGCTACAAAAGCCACTTCTATCAAATCTCATAGAGGTAAACCTCTGACTAAGTTAAATCATTGGGTTTAAATCAATTTTCCTTTCTAGTGAATTATTTGTAAGTGAAGGGTATTCAAACTTGTATGAAAAAATAGACTTCTTATAGTTCGTTCATTTATTATAACAAGTGAAGATAGTCAAATATAAAGGGCTCCTTTCACTAAGGAAATCATTGGATTCCTTTTAAGTGAACTCAACTAATCTTTAAGGCCTAACATAGTTCATACTGTCGCCTTCTAAAAATATTAGTATATATCATTAAAAGATAAATTCATAAAGCATTAAAAAACTCAACTTAATTTACATTGCACTAATCTCTAAAAAACTATTATGTTGAATCTTCTATACATTTATGAAAAAAATCCTTTTATAATATCATAAACTCTTATAAAAGTTAATGAAGAACCATCTAAAAACAAAGTAATCCCTTTTCTAATCCCCAATCTAACAAAGTGACTTATTCTTGAAAATGAAAATATTTTAATGAAGCGACTTATTCTTGAAAATATTCGTCATTAAAAAGAAACCATCTAAAAATAGATACTCTCTTTCTAATCATCCAATAATAAAATGACTTAATCTTAAAATTATTTATTGTTGAAAGTATTAAAATTACCAAATAAGTTTAAATACCAGCAAATAATATGATAGATTAATTAGAGGTTCCTTATGAAAATCTTAAAAAATTGTTGGCTTCTGTGATAATTTGAGCAAACTGATCTTAAAATGAAATAGGAGATAAAGAAGCTCTTTGAGACATTTTGTCAAACAGTTCAGGTCCCTTCTATATGCTTCCACATTTTGGATATCCTATTTGTCAAACAATTCTCGGAGGCATTATGTCAAACAAGTCGCGCCCAATCCATATTTACACATATTACATTCATGTCTACTTAGCGAAGGTGTAGCAACAACATATGGAAAAATTCAAAACGGTTATCCTGTACTCGATGTCCATAGCCTGTTCCAAAGCTCCCAATTTTTCATAGGCTGGAAGGATGCTTGCAATGGTTTTCGAGTTTGACTGAACACCTGCGAATCGCATATCGTGTATATCCTGCAAGCACAGCATTTGATGAGACCACATTTCTTTGAGGCTTCCACATTTTGAATACGTTTGCGATAGCACTTCCAACTGTCACACATACCCTGTTCTAGAGCTCCCATTTTGACACAGGCTGAGGGAATGCTGGTAAATCAAAAACAGGCCGGGCCAATGCTGGGAAATAAAAAACTGCCCCCGCCTGTTCTGTTGCAGGTTCAAGTCAAAACTGGTATCCCTGCAACCTTGTGTAACACTTAGACAGCCTTGCTTGACCTGTAGAAAGAGATAGTTGGCAAGTTTGAATTTTGGTTCTCTGTATAATTATATTGTCAGAGAAGCAAGAAAGTTAGAATCCAGGCTCACTGGGCATTTGAATGGATTTATGTCGAGTATTGCTTGCTAATAGTTTACAGCTTGTGTTGGTATGTGTCCCCAACAAGACTTCAGATCATGTGAAATTGATAGATGCTATGTTCAATTCATTTTCTGCAGTCACTGGTTCTGGTTTAGCAACTGTTTCCATGTCCAGTCTGTCTACATTCCAGCTGTTTGTGCTTATGCTCCTCTACCTTATTGGAGCCAAGGTGTTTACTACTCTATTAGAGCTGATATTAAGATTGGCCTTGAGTAGAAGAAGTAATCAAGACAAGGAAGTTTATGATGGTAAGCATATTGTGTTTCATGTATTGGATTTGCATGACCCTGTTGTTGGGGATGTGAGTGGAGATGTTATACAGGAGAAGGAAGGAATACTCATTTCATTTGATGGAGGGTCATTTCAGTCTCAGAAGATTCATCCAGAGACATTTACAGAGGAGGTTTTAGATCCCCCACAGATTGATGAAACAGAGGAATTTGCTGATTTTGTACTTGGGAAACTAAGCTGACTCTGTACAGCCTAACAGATCAGATGGAGATGTGTTGAACTTGACATCTATCAGACTTCGTCACAAGATGAATAAATGGGAAATGGGTTGGGTACTCTGCTCCGTGTTTCGGTACCTTGCTCGGATTGTTTTTACAAACTGGGTGGGAGTTCAGTTTATAGGAGGTGTTTTAGCAGCCATTTATTTGGCTGCTAAACAGTCTGCCAGAGCCCATGTGAAGGATTCTGGAGGGAATGTTGTTTTCTGCAGTTTTCATTACCATGTCCCATTTTGTAAATGCAGGGTATATGCTCCTCTCAATGCTGGGATGACATCCTTTACTAAGGATTTGATACTGCAGATTAATTTTGCAGGGCAAATGCTGTTGGGGAACACTCTGTTTCCTGTGGGTTTGACGGCAGTGGTGTGGCTGTTTAGGAAATGGAGTAAGGAAGAAATAAAGAAGAAATTTTTGATGCCATGCTTAGAAACCCAGGAAGGTCCATTGTATCCAATGAAGAAGACCATCTGGTTCTTTATGGTGTGGAACGATGAAATGGTCAATGGGTTTTCTTCGCTGGACAAGTTTGTGAATTGCTGTTTATCAGACCATTTCAACCCGTCACACTGGTGTGAATGTTTGGAATCTTGGGGAGAATCTATCTACAGTCCAAAATAATCACTTTAAATCGCTCAACAGCGATGCAAAACTAAGAATGATGTAATAAATAAATAAGCTTTTACATAATGTCTTCTGATATTGCTCGTGGCGTCTTCTACTTTTGCTAGAATTGAGCAAACTGAGCAAACTGAGCATTGCCCCCTTTGAATCAACCGCTCCAAAATCCAAAAGTAGAAGACGCCATGAGCAATATCAAGAGCACACAGAAATCCGCAGAACAACTCACTCACACAAATAACAACAATTGCAATCAATCTATTCTGTGAGAAAATATGAAAGTGGTGTTACTGCTTATAGCCGAAGCGATTCAATGTGATTTTTTAGGGTTCAGATAGAAGCCAATTTATTTGTTACCTCATTCTTAGTTTTACATCGCTGCTCAGTTATTTTGGACTATTGCAATTTATTCAATCGAAAAATGATGAGCGATTCTTATGGAGTTTGGGTAGAATCAAATCACTAAACAGATACAGACTACTCGCTACTGGTTGTCAATAACAATGAAAAGCGTTTGAATCGCTCGCTACTAAATTAACAAGAGACACAAAAAGTCAAAGTTCCTGCCAATAGAGAAAGAAAAGTAGGGAGATATGGAAAAAGAGTTAAAAGTGATAGAAAGATATGTAATATATAGAGAGGGAGAGACAAGAGAAAATAAGAGTGGATGAAATAAATATAAAGAGAGAGATAATAAGTGATTTATAGAGAATATAATGATAGAGAGAGTTAGAGAATTGAGAAAATTAAGCTATCAAGCTTTGTAAAACGACAAATATTTATGTCATTTTAAGGAATATTTAAATAACAACTACAACTTTTGACTTAAATATTAAGTTTTTTGGGAAAAAAATATAATTATCAGAATAATGTAATAGTTTTGATTGTTATTTAATATGAGAAACAATTCATAATTGAACGAAATAATAATAATAATGTTAATATCTTTTAAATGACAGGATTAATCAAATATATTATTTAGAAATAATTATATTTATTAACAACTTATTATATTATTTAATGTTTTTATTAAAAATTAGTTAATAACATTAATATAATTTTCATATTTATGTCATTTTAAGCAATATTTAAATAACTACAACTTTTTAATTATCATAATAGTTTTGACCTTTAAATTGTTATTTAATGATAAGAAACAACTCATAATATAACATAACAAAATAATAAATAGGACAAAAGAAATAAATTATTATTAAAAATATAAATATATATTTAACTATTAATATATTATATTTATTATTTTAATAATATAACATAGCAAAATAGTAAATAGGACAAAAGAAAAATTATCAAAATAAATTATTTTATAAATTATAATAAACATTTAATACAAATTACAAGTGACATTATTTTGTATATTTAATACAAATGACAAGTGACATTAATTTGTTCATTTAATACAAATGAGAAATGACAAGTGACATTATTTTGTACATTTAATAAAATGACAAATAATAGGTTTTTTATTATTTTTGTTTGGGAAAATTGAATTTATTCATTACCAAAATTAGTATAGACCAATCAAATCAAAGAAAAATAAGATTTAAATAATCAAGGGAAATGAAAAATAGATATAAACTATAGAAGTTGCATTTAATTTTTTAAATTCTAGAATATGATTGGTTAAACTAATTGAAAAATTAAACTAATAATGACCATAAATAAATTGCCTTTGATTTTGATTTATCTGTGGGAAAAGGGATAGCCTATAGGATATTAAAAAATTCAAATGCATAATTGTTATTAGATATTAAAAAATTCAAATGCTTTTTTTTTTTTTTTTTTAAATGTGAGACACCTTTTAGAGTTATTAGATGTTATTATAGTAATATCACTAAAAATGTGAGACACGTGTTAGAGTTATTAGATGTTATTATAGTATTATGAAGTTAAACTATGTCAATAAGTTATAGTTTTGGAATAGGAAAAAGTTTACATTTATAAGTATACCACTAGAAATTGCACTATGCTTTGGAATGAGCACACCAAAGAAATTAATAATAAATAATGAACTTATTAATTTCATATATAATTTAAATATTTATAATTATTTTTTTTGTATTTTTTTCATACATTTGTGTAGTATGTCTAATAATCAAGTACTATAATAATTTTAAATACAAGTTAAATTATGCCAAAAAAAATCATGTTGAAAGTAAAGAGTTTTTAAAAATGACATATTTTAAAGGTTTTTATTATAATATATTTAAAAATATTAAAACTTACACAAAAAATATAATATTCATATTTATATATATAATTATAAATATAATATGTGTCGTTTCCAGAACCTCCGGTTGGAGAAATTCCTCCTTCCGTTGAAGCGCCACCAGTGGTGCCGCTTAATTCAAACACTGTTATCCAAGGAAAAAACTCAGCGGCGAGGCCTTCCACTTCAAAGGTGGTACTCGCGCCGCCAGCGGTTTCTTCGGTTTCCTCCCAGTCTTTGCGTCGGTCTAGCAGTCCTGATGGACGCACGGATGACCTAGAAAAAAGGCGGTTTATCTCTTCTGGAGATTTACTCCCCAGCTTTGGCTCTGTACCAGCTTTCTTGCAGAATAGTTTCTCCTCTCTTGGGGACGAGGAAACCATGCAAGAGTTTTTATAAATTTTTTGTCCTAGAATGTGCGAGGTCTAACTCACCTCACTAGAAAGTACTATGTTCATGATACCCATCGCAGACTTCATGCAATCTAGATGTTTTATGTTTACAGGAAGTGAAAATTTCTGGGTTCCTGCTTAATTCTGCCTCTCGTGTCATTTGGCCAGACGACATTTTTTTTTTCTTCTCAGCATGAAGCTGGTAAAGGTGGTGTCATTACTATTCTATCACCTCGCCTTCATTCTTTTGTTATTGCTCATGGATCTGATCTGATGTAGCGTGTCACTTGGATTTTGTTGTCTTTTCATAACCATTCTTTTGGTATCATTAATGTTTACGCCCCTAATGATGTTGTGGAAAGATCTCAACTTTGGTGCTGGTTGGCAGACAATTTGCCTCCTGCTACTTGGGTTATGTGTGGGGATTTTAATATAGTTGAACTGACCTCTGACAAGGAAGGGATTACGCCTTTTCGCTGGACAGTTGGGGTGAGAGAAGCCCGGTACCATATACGCAATAAATTGGGCCTTTTTGATCCCAATGCTAACCGCCGCCAGTAGGTTGGGGTTTGGCATACTTGGTCTAATTTCAGAGCTGGCTCTGACCGCATATTTAAGAGACTAGATCGTGCTATGATAACGGCTCAATATTTTTTCTCTTTTTCTAAAGATCGAGGCCTACCTGTCATTTCTCTGACAGATGTGACCTTGTCAGACCACTTCCCCATTTATTTTTCCATCACTTGGCATTCTTTTGCCAGGCAGGCTGCTCAGACGCAATTTTATCTCAACACGTCAGTGCTGACGCATGCTTCCACTATTGCTCACATTCTTCAAGTTTGAAATTTAGAGCCTCGACCCCACAGTCATCTTGGTTGGATTCAATGGTGGAATGACACCATCACCCGTACTGCAAGATTTCTTCGCATTTACGGCCGTTAGTTAGCCTACAACAGGAAGCGTGCTTATGAAGCTAACACTAAGGCTCTTCGCAATGTTGTTGATGCGCTTGCGTTGAACCCCTTTGATTCTGAACTTCATCTTAAGCTGGCCCCACTTTGACATGAGAAGCAAATTGCTGATGCCTATGTTGCTCGTGGAGCTCAAATCAAAGCTCGCCTCCACTGGTTGGAGGTGGGCGATAAAGCCTCTAAGGAGTTTTTTCATGCTCTCAAAGCCTGGCATACCAATGTTGGTATTCAAAAAATAAAACAAGGATCTGAAAACCTTACTGAGCTTCTGACCATTCTCCAGGCTTTTATTCATCACTATGAAAAAGTGTTTTCTTCGCAAGGTAATTCTATTGCACGGGAGGAGGCTCTTAAGGCTTGTATTGTTGTTACTCCAAACCACGTAGCAGTCGAGCAACGAGCCTTTTGTGAGAAAATGCTTACCATCAGTGATCTCAAAGAAGCGGCTTTTTCTATGGCCAATGATAAATCTCCAAGATGTGATGGCTTCCCCTGTGAATTCTACAAACACCTTTGGGATGCTGTTGGTCCTGACCTGCACAAAGTTTACTTCGAGGCCTTTCACAATAAAAGTTTGGGTACTTTAATTAATAAAGGGAATATCAAATTCATACCTAAATCTGGTGATCCCAAGGATATGTGCAATTGGAGGCCCATCACTTTGTTGAACGTCTCCTACAAGATAATTGCTAAAGCTTTAGCTCTCAAAATCAGACATCTCCTTCCTCTTATTGTTCGACCTAAGAAAACTGGATTTATTAAATCCAGGTATATTCTTGACAACATTATTGTTGTCTGGGAAGAGATGGAATGGGCTCGTCAATCTAAATAGGCTACCCTATTCCTTAAAATTGATTTCGCTAAAGCCTAAGACTGCATTGAATGGCCTTTCATTCTTGCTATGCTTCAAGCTCTTGGGTTCGGTCCTCACTTCTTGTAGTATGTGGAAATGCTTTTTGGTGATGCCTCTGCATGCATTACCATCAATGGGTCTCAATCTGATACTTTTGGTCTTTTTAGATCCATCAGGTAAGGTTGTCTGCTAGCTCCTGCATTATATGTGCTTGATGCTGAAGGCTTTGGGTATTTGCTTGCCAATTCTGTTTCCTCTGGTTTGGTTTGTGGCATTTCCCTTACTGATTCCTCTTCCCATCTTGTTAATGGTCACTTTGCTGATGACTCCTTTCTCACTCTTATTGAGGATGAGGAGAACATCTCTAATGCCTTGCAGTGCCTGGACACCTTTTATCAAGCCTCTGGATCTGCTATCTAATGGTCTAAAACCCTTTGTTTCAGACAGTCTTTTCTATCAGCCCCTCCCTAGCTTGATAAATTTGACTGGAAGTGGGTTCAGCATGGGGAAGTCTTACGCTTCCTGGGCATTCCCTTTGCTTTCCATGGATCCTCTATGGATTTATGGAATGTTGTGATTGCCAAGATTGAAAAAAAGTTGTAATATTGGATTTGCAAGCCTCTCTCCCTTGCTAGGAAATTTCAGATTTGCTCCAAAGTGCTGGTTGCTACTCATGTCTACCACTCTTCATGTTGGGCTCCTTCTAAGGCTTCTTATCTCAAGCTGGAACATCTCCTCTGAGACTTTCTTTGGGCCTCTGGAGCTGACAGCCATGGATTTCACAGGGTTACCTGGGAGTTCTGTTGCCTTCCTTGTGATTATGGAGGCCTTGGCCTTCTCTCCACTCAGAAGCAAGGGCATGCTCTCTATGCTAAGTGGATTATTCATGCTCTTACTGGTGATGAGGCCTAGAAAATTCTTGTCAATAACTCCATCTCTTCAGGATTCCCTGTTCACAGGCCTGCTTGGAAGGGCATTGGTCTACAGACCTTGCTCATTATGAAAGAACCTGTTCAGATTCAGGGTACTTTCATCATTAAGAGCATTTGGAAATCCTGGGAAGCTATTAAGCCCTGGCTCCGTTGGGATAGTGATGCCTTTCGCAATGGGCTTTCTTTCAATCAACAGAGCCTCTGGTGGTCTCCATTGTTTTCTATTCAAGGCATCCCCCTGGCGAAGACTCAAGGGACTAGTTCTCTACATTTTTTCAAACATGGCATCCGGACTCCCAAGGACCTTTTCTCTAGGGCCTCTATGGGTCTCCATTGCTGGGAGGATATGCAGGTTCAATATCATTTGGCTCACTCAGATCGTCAGACTTTTGATCTGTTGGTTTCTGTGATTCCTGCTAACTTGCTTCATAAGATTGGTATTCAGGCTGTTAGGCCCTAGTGGAAGGATTGGAAATGGTATCCTGCCACGCCTTTTAGCAATTACAAACCAAGGCTGGGTTACAGGTGGTTGTCTCCCCATCTTCCGATGGTGGATACCCTTAATCAGAGATGGCATCTTCATTCTTCCACTTCTCACTGGAGCTCTCGCTTTCAGACCATCTGGGCTGCCACTACGGAGCCCAAGATGGCTTTTTTTGCTTAGTGTTTACTTTTTCAAGGTCTCCCAGTGGGACCTAGGCTCAAAAATTTGGGTGTTCATGACCCTTGATGTCCTTTCTGTGGTCACCCTAAGACTTTCTTGCACATCTTCTGGTTCTGTAGGAGAGCTCAATAGTATTGGCAGTGGATTTATGATTTCTTCAAACCTTTTCGGCTTGAGCCTTTTTCCTGGCACATGATTGTCTTAGGAGATTCTCCTATACTTCCCTCCAAGTTTACCTAGATTTGGCATACTTTCAGGATGGAGATTTTGTTCACTTTGTGGAAAGATAGGAATGCTGTTATTTTTTCTCACAACTTTCTTGATACGAATGTTGCTTTGTATAACAAGGCTTGCATATGTAATAATGTTATGATGCAGATTCAAGTTCAAGCTTAAAGTGGCTCTGGAAGTGGCTCACCTGCAGGAGCTGCTCAATCATTGGGGCAATGCTCCCTGCACTGTTGCCAGGGTTCCCCCTGATGCCATTTCTACTGAAGGTACTCCTCCCAGAGGTCGTCGCAATGGGTGCAGCTCCTTAGCATGATGCTCACGTACCCCATAGTCTCAAGCACCCCGCCACCACTCTTTGAGAGGTGGCGACGATGGTTGGCAGCGCCGCTCGGCTTCTCTACCTCGCCGTACTTCTGGGTGGTCTCCAACTCTGGCTCAGTCTTACCCTCCTGATGCTCCTGGTTCTCGTCATGGCTCTAATTGGAATCCTGCCACTTCTTCCAAGTTTCCCCACCTGGCTCTAGTAATTTCTCTGCCCAGGGTGAAAGAGAAAGATAAGAAAGAAGCCAAAGATGATGGATGGTCACTTCCCAACCCTCCTATTAACCCCAATGATGTGTGTGTTGGAAACATTGAGAGGGGGGGGGGTGAATCAGTGTTTAGCTTGTTATTCAAATTCAGTAACTTAAACATAAATCAAATATACATCCAATGAAGATTAACACAAGAACACATAACACTTGATATGATTATGGGGAAACCTTGATTAGAGGAAAACCCCGATGGGAATTAGTACCCACAAATGTTGTACTAGTATAATGAACCTATTAAAGTTCCTTTGCCTTGTTAGAAGCAGTCTTTACAATATGAGTACAATGACCTGGTTAAGGGTATGACCCTGTTAGGAGTCTTTTACAATTAACCCTGTTAGGGGTGAGGACTCACTATCCAAGAGCTCATTGCTCAAAGAGAAAGAAGGCCACAACCTCCTGAAGATAGATATGCACTATATCAAAAAATGAACTGTTGTATGTGACACAGATGTCTGATTAGTTCCAGTTACACGCTTATGCTCTTAACTTCTTTAAGGGCTCTATCTCATACTGATATCTTCATACTACTCTTCCATACATCTTCTCTGACTATTTCGATGACACTTCAAATGTATCTTTGCATTACATATATATATCTTTACGCCTGAATAGACACGACTGTAAACAAGACCTTAGTCGGCCCAAAAACATAATACATAATGCTTCCAAACAAATTGGCTTAAGCGTGTTTACAACAATTTTTAATATATAATTACAAACTTAATACAATAGGCGCTTAGCCTTTACATAACAAAATATTACACACTAATCAAAATGATGAAGTCGGCTTCATACTCTGTATTCTAGACTATTGGTGAACTTGGTCTTTCTGTAAATTGTCTGTACTGTTATTCTGTACCATGCATGTATAGGGTAAGCATAATAACATACCATAGAGCTTAAGTCTAAATGTGCATATCCTTAGGTGGTCATACGCACGTGCATTGATGCCCTGATCGACTGTAAGTCACTGTTTTGTTATGTCTTCTACACTTAGTCAATTTTCACTTCATAGTTTACTGTCAAAACTTCATATGACTTTGTTGCCATAATGACAACACAAAATAAGCCATATACTCCCTGGGAGTCAACTTTCCAACAGTGTGGGATTCTGATGATAAAGATCCTCCTCCTTCTGGCACCACTCTTGTTGCTTAAAGGCTTTATGCCTATTTTTTTTATGAATAGTTGTTTACCATTTCCGGCTTTGCCGTGTGAACTCTGCGGGGTAATTTCTATATCCTCCAGCCCCTTTTTTGTGAATATGTAACTTTAATATTTTATTAATAGAAAAGGCACTATTCATAAAAAAAAAAAAACTAATTATTTATAAATAAATTCTAATATATTATATATAACTTCATATATACTTTATTCATCAACTACTCTAAAATTTTACTTAATTTAATGTTTTAAAAAATATTTATTACTTAAATTTAATTTTAATATTTATAAGTGTGTATAATTGTATTTAATAGGTTAATATCTATAAGTGTGTATAGTTGTATGTAATAGGTTGTTGACACAAATCCCTTTAAAATTTATGTTAAAAAGTTTAAGTAAAGATAGATTGATTGAAGAAAAAATATATAGCATTTTTAATTTTATAAGAATGCTTTATAAACTAATCTGAGGATGAGGTGTTGATTTAGAATGATTTATAAACTAATCCCTACTTGAACCATAATATGTTCAAATTTGAATCATCAAAAAATATTTAAATAGAAGAATTTTTTTTAATAAAAAATACTTTATATTAAATTTTATGATTTTGATATTGATAAAGAAAAATGACTTACAATCAATTTAAAATATATTCTTATTAAATATATTTTATATAAAATATAATATAACTTTTAAAATACTAAAATAAATTTCAACATATAATATAAAATTTGTATAGACTTGCTTTATTTGATGAAATTAAATTAATTTAATTGAAATTAATTTAATTGGAAGAATTTAATTAGTAAGTTTAAATATTTGAATTTAAACTATAGGAAATTGAGTTTAATTAATTAATTAATGGTAATTAATCAATTAAAGCTATTTAATTAAATAAAGTTAATTATTTAATTAATTTTGGAAATTTGATTAGATGATTTGGGGAATAAATTTAGAGGAAAATAGATGATTAATTAATGATTAAAAAACCATTAATTAATAGATGAACAATTAGTGTTTTTAATGTAAAGTCGCAAGCCTGTCTATTTTAGGGTGTCTACATTTGCCCCTCTTTGATGCGATGTGACTTGTCGCAGTGTGTCAAAGATTCTTTGATTTGATCCTGCCCCAGCTTTTCTCAGTGATAGCAAGTGGACTATATGCCCCCTCAACAAATTAAGCATAGAAAATGCGTCAGATGAGCATTAATTTGTTGAAAAAGTGAATCACTATATGATGATGATGAATGCATTCCTATGTTAGTTGTGATGTTATTGATGATGGATGCATTGATTATATGATCTACTATGCACATGTTTTAGATTTTTCTTATATAATAAATGAATGCAATCTACCATGCACAAAATTTTTGAGTAATGCATGTGTTAGTTAGAAAGAAGTTAGTTTGGATAGACGTGCTCTGAGATTGATCTAATAGAATGTAATGATAGAAAAGTTTTCTTTTTTTGCATTTTTGGATAGATATGATCTGATAGAATGGATGAATGTCCCAAGTCACTGCCCCAGTTTCCAATAATTGTCATCATTGCATCTTTTTTTGTATTTTCTAATATTCTGGAAGAGCATCGAATGATCCAGATCACATACCACCTAGATACCGTCACGGCCTCTTGATAGTGGAAGGAGTAGAGATATTGAATAGAAAGAGACCCATAGTGCTCCCAAATATTGACCATCTGGATTCAACTATGTTCCCTGTTTGAAAAGAAAGAGAGCCAAAAGCACCCAAATATTGACCATCTGGATACCGCTTGTCCTCTGAGTTAATCTAAAATAAAGAAACCAAGATAAAACTCCTATGCACCCAGAGTCCATCTGGATAACACTGTGAACTCTTGATTTCTAAAAGGGAAAGCCAAGCAAACAAGATAGAACTCCTACGCCCCTAGAGTCTATCTGGATAGCATCGTGAGCTCTTGTTTGCAACATAAAGGGAAAGACCATAGAAACCAAGATAGAAATCCAAAGCAACTCAGAGTCCATCTGAATATTGTTGCGAGCTCTTGATTCTATAAAGCAAACAAGAAAAATAAAAGAGAAGGAATGTCCAATTCTTTCCCAGGTTTAAGCTCAGATTGTGAAACTACACGGCTGTCAAATAAGTGACAGCGCCTACCGCATTTATCCTAAATCATCATGGCCCTGAAATTGAAATGAACATTCAACAGACAGCAATCAAAGAAAATAAGTCATGATCTATCATAGCTACTCTCCTCACTTGGTGGATCCTGGAGTAGCGTAAGAACATAACCCTGAAATATAGACTGACATCCGACCGACTTGACTGACCTAGTCAACATTTTTTATGTGGTTCCTTGATGCAGTTGGATTCTCATGATTGGCTCAAACTCTTTCGATAGGCTTGATTGGGTTGATCGTGTTGGCAGCTGATTAAGCTGTGTCAGATGGGCCAAATGCTTGTTTGCAAAGCTCATGATTGTGACATTATTGATTGATAAATTTGATTTCTCTGATCGTATTGGCAGCTGATCAAGCTGTGTTAGATGTGCCAAATGCTTGTTTGCAAAGCTCATGATTGTGACAATTTTGATTGATAGTTTTTGATTTGATCAATTTGGCAGCTGATCAAGCTGTGTCAGATGGGCCCAATGCTGATTTGCAAAGCTGATGATTGTGACAAATGATTGACTGGGTGTGCTTGCCCCTTGCTCTATTAATGACCAAGTTGGTTTTATTACTTTGGGAATTTTGCAAATTTTTTTTTTATTGTTTTTTGATGAAGATTGATTTTCGCTTTGATTTTTTGATTTTTTTAGGATTTTTTGAGAGTTTTCCAATTTTTAGGATTTTTGGGTATTTGGAATCGCCCCCTAGTCTGATGGACCAATAAGTAACCATGGGTACGTTCTTTGTGCTCATAGCAGATTGTGCTTCTGGATATCGCTTGGGTAGTCAGTCTTGCATTTTGAAGTGTGCTCAAGCTTTTGGAGCTCATTGATGGTGAAGCTGGATTTGAACACTTGGTGTCTGTTTGCCAGGTTTTCACCAGGGTACCTACTCAATAGCGCATGATTGCCAGGTTTTCACTGAGAGAGTGATTTTGTTTTCTCTTTACTTTTTTTCTTTTTTGCTTTTTTTTTTTATATTGTCGCCAAGGCGCCTGATTGCCAGGTTTTCACCAAGGTAACTTTTGTATTTTTTGATTTTTTTGGTATTTTCTGGATATGTAGATAAATGCCTTAACCATAGAGACCTTTAAGGGCAGAACCTCTTCAGGTGCATGTTGTTGATGTAGCTAGGGAGATGATCTCCTTCTGGTGTTGCTAGTATGAATGCCCCACTTTGAGTAGAGCTGACAATAAAAAATGGTCCTAGCCAGTTAGGCTCGAACTTACCAGGTTTGACTCGCTCTACTTGATTCTTCTGATTTTTCATGAGGACAAGGTCTCCTACCTCAAATGTTTGTGGCTTCACCTTCTTATGATAGTTCCTTCTAAGGTGATTCTGATAGCCTTGTAAGTGGTCGAAGGCATGTTGCCTTCTTTCATCTAGTAGTTCTAACTCACTGAGACGTGCCACTCTATAGTCTTCGTCTGAAACCAGGTTCTTCAATGATATTCTCAGGGATGGGATTTCCACTTTGAGGGGTAATACCACCTTTGTTCCATAGACTAGGGAGAAAGGAGTTGCTCCTGTTGGTGTTCTTACACTAGTTCTATATGCCCATAATGTGGGACTAAGCTGTAAATGCCAGTCTCGCCCTAATTCATTTACTATTTTCTTCAAGATTTTCAGGATCATTTTGTTTATAGCTTCAGCTTGGCCATTCCCTTGAGGGTAGTAAAATGATGAGAATCCTTGTTTGATGCGGAACTTGTCACACAGGTCTTCAACATCCCTGTTCTAGAAAGGTGTACCATGATCTGTCAGGATTGTTTGGGGGATCCCGTATCGATAGATGATGTGATTAAGCATGAACATTGCTATCTATTTTCCAGTGATGTAAGTGAGGGGAATTGCTTCCACCCACTTTGTGAA
>MU224217.1:5262730-5289643 GCA_018584345.1 Thuja plicata
ACCTAATATGAAAATGAGAAGGAGAGGTCTCCTTTTAAAGGAAAGTGAACGATTGAGATTAAGAGGCAAAAATCAAAAGCTACGATTAAGAGGCAAAAACCCACCACTTAGAAAGATGTGAAGAAAAGAGAATTTTTATTTAATTTTTAATTTAATTCATTTCCTTTTTCAACAAATAAAGTGTTTTAAGTGGGGATTTTTATTTATTTAATTAAAAGAGGGGTTTTTCTTTCAACTAAATAAATTAGAAGAATTTTATTTAATTAAATGGGGGAAATTAAATTTAATTAAATAAGAGGAATTTTATTTAATTAAAAGGGAGGTTAAATCTTTTAATTAAATAAGAGGAATTTTATTTAATTAAAAGGGAGATTAAATCTTTTAATTAAATAAAAATGGTCAAACCTTAGAAAATATTGAAATAATTAAATTAATTATAATTTGATCAAGGAAATTGATTTGAATTGAAAATGTTCCAAAGCATTGATTCAGAAAATTTGATAAAATGATAAATGGGGCCCAAAGTCTAGGCGACCATTTTAGGGTGCATATAGTAAGAACGTTTATTCATTGTAATATTGTTGAGTTAGCAAATGAACATATACAAAAGAAATCTCAGCAATGTACAACAATAGAGAACTTAAGGACGAGTTCAAACATCTTCAAACAAGGGTTTTGTTGGCACTTGCAAATTGTTCGAACATAACATGGATAAAACAAATATTGAAAGGAGTGAATGAACAGATCACTGACCCAGTGATAATTATTGTGATAATAAAAGTGCTATAAATATTTCAAAAAATCTTGTGATGCATGCAAAGACAAAGCACATATCTATCAAATATCACTACGTAAGGGAACAAGTACAAGATAAACAGCTAATACTAGAATATGTACAATCAAAAGAACAACTTGCATACATATTCACCAAACCCTTACCAAAGGATACATTTGAGTACTGGAGAGGTAGACTAGGGGTTCATCCCTTGTATATATTTAACTAAGCTGATTAGGAGGTTGCATCAACCTACATGAAATCAGAATATCAGACATGTTGATGCAAAGTTGAACTGAACTGACATAGAGATATTAGTATGCTACAAGGTACCTATCCTACTACACCGAACAATAGAGATATTTTATTTGGCTACTAAAGAGTTGTATATTTATTTTTGGCATTGTTGTCAAAGGGAGAGAAATTCATGAAATACAGAGGGAGAGAGATCGATGAAACATTTATCCATCCAAGGGAGAAAAGAGAAAGGTAGAGACATATCTAATCTACAAAGATATTCAACAACAGAAAATTCAAAATAGTAGGGAGAGTCTGCATGGTGAGTTTTTAATACTGAAATAGTTTATATATTCAAGCTAGGGTGAGCTAAGGAATTGTTCCAATTGTAGAATTGAAGTTTGGTATTTTTTGTATGGCATTTTGTATTTCATATTTCATATTGTGTTGCCATCAATGCCAAAGGGAGAGATAGATGAAATACAATTGATTTTCTTTTTGAAGTCATTTGTTATACATTGAAGATGTGGAACAAACAAAGTTTATGTGGTCAGAAAATGATGAGTTCTGTATACACCAAGAGACAGTGAACACCGAGTAAAACATAGTGTATACCGAACACAGTGATAACCGAGCAAGGGATTGCTGACACAACAAGGTATTGACCGAGCAATTTAATTCAAATTAAGGCCGACTGGAATGATGAGTTGACAATTGATGATTTCAGGGTAAAAGATAAAGTTTGTTATTTTGATCAAATGACTATCAAAATTCAATGAAGGTCAGACAAAAAAGATTGAAACATGTTTTAACACAACTGTTAAGGAAGGATCAAGCGGCAAAATGAACGATGGAGATTAAGCGGAAAAATATGAAGGATTAAAATTAAATGCTCAACATGATGTCTATATAAGAGACAAGAGATTCATTTTGAATCATGTATACACAACTAAAGCACACATGCAAATTTTATGCATGACTGATCAAACTGGTTAAAAGGACCTCATGACTTATTTAATTATGGTATCTATATATACACACAGAGATAGAGATGCTCTCACATCTTGGGAAACAACAAATTGGAAAATACTTATGTAGCGATTTGAAGCCAAAATTCGATTGTAGGAAGACTTCAAAGAAGGATAAAATCAATCTTTGAATATGCTCAAGCCACCATACTCTAGCAGTCACTGATGACAATAGAACCAAAATCAAATTTGCAACGTTCAACATCTTAAATATTTATGCTTCCTTAACTCCTCAAAATTTCAGTTTCAAGATTTCTTTGTTGATATCAGAATGATGATAGATGACATTGATGATGATTTTATAGAGTATGGTTGTCATTGTTGGTAAACCATTACATAGGCAAGAAATTTTTTTGTAAGTTCATGAAGTTATAGCAACCAGTAGACAATAATATCCAATCAGTAAAGATAAGTCAAGTGATAAATCTAATCGGTGAACAAGATAACACCTGAAGGACAGATCAGTTAAGAAGACAAGTTTTCTATCGGTACATTGGAAGGTGCAAAGATAACAGGTGAACTAAGATCTGTGACTATGACTCTTAGGTCACACCGGTAAAAGCATAAATGAAGATACTATCAACGGGTCAGTTTAGTGAACAGGTAAAGGATAAAGGTTATTAAACATTTTTATTTAATTGGCTAAATAAGTTATGACGATGGACAATTCAATGAATCTAGACAACATGAGAAATGTAGTACATTGTTCAATGAGTTGAATAAGTAAATTTTTATGAATGTGTACAGATTTGTGTATGAATCCAATGTATATTTTGACCAATAATATTGAAGGAATATTTCACATTCGGGATAACAACTTAAAGTTTGTTATGGATGATGCGGTAAGGATTTCAAGTTTTGATGAGTTATTTGTGATTAATAAAGATAATTTGGAGGGAAATGGAAACCCTAATTAGGTTTATAGTCAAAGCTAAACACAATATATAAGGTTATATGATGATAGTTGTTGAGATAATTATGTTGTTGGGAAGCAATTAAAGTAGTGATTGAAAAGTAAGACCTTGGACAGTGATTACAAAGCTATTTCCAAAGAAGCTACAGGATTATATTCATAACAAGAACAAAGCATCAAGGATCATATTAGAATTCAGAATTTCATATCACGGTTCAATTTTTATTATTATAATCCTAATAGTATCAACAAGTTAAATCCCTTAATAGGGTAGTCTCTCACAAGACTTTATTATAAATCCCTTAACATGGTGAACATTGTAATAGTGGGATTAAATCCTCTAACAAGGTAGACTATAATAGGATTGTAGATACTTCTAACAAGGTATCATTCACTCCTAATAGGGTGAGTCACCTAGAAAGTGACATATTGTAAGATCTTAATAGAGCACTCTTTTGTGCTGCATTGAGAAGATTGTGGGTTTCTTCCCCACCATGGTTTTTCCCTTTGATCAAGGGTTTCCACGATAAAAATATGAGTGTTATTTGTGTGGATGTGTTTTCATTTCATTCATTGCACTTTTACTTTATAGTTACAGTTATATACTTCTTAGTTTGGAAGTCTCTTTTGTTTCTACTTAAAGGTATAAGTAAGATTCTAAAAGTTTTATTAGTCCAGGTTTAACCACCCCACCCCCTCTGTGTACCTATTACTTCCAACAATTAGTATCAGAGATCAGACTCTCTAGAGGAAAATTTTGACAACTTGGGGATTAGATCCGAGGAGATGAAAAGTTATAGGAATGAAAGATAGTTGGAGGCAACCAACGAGATGATTGAAGAGTTAAAGAACAAGCTTAAGACCTCATTGGAAAAAGAGAAATAATTGCTTGAACAACTAAAATCAAGTCTAGACAACATTGATGAATTATCTGAAGGAAGTGTTAACTTGAAAGAAGTCAAGGCTGCAATTGCAGATTTGATGGAAAAGAACAAGATCCTGACTGAAGAAGCAACCACGATGATAAAAGAACAAGAAATTCAAGCCATAAAGATGTGTGAAGTGCTTGAAGGCATGAGAGTTGCTGAAGATGCAAAAAGGACTGTTGAAACTGCAAAGAAGAATGTTGAAGAACTTATCATAGAAAAGGGTATTATACTTCAAAGGTTTACACATAAGAACCATGCACTGAATGAACAGCTAAGTGACACTGGTGATGAAAACTTACAAGTATGTGTTGAAAATGAAACACTGAGGCAAGAGAATGAACAACTAAAAGAGGACTTGAAGATTGAGAGAGAGATACAAATGAAAACTTAAACAATATGATCAAATCCTATAGAAGATCGATGAGAAATTAAAGAATCAAAGGAGACCTGGAGATACCTCTGGCCTAGGATATACTAGCGACGATAAATTTAAAAAAGGAGAATCATCCAAGTCTAGTGCTGAATAACAATCAAAGATTCCTAAGGTTCATACTAGCCCATAAGGTAAGAAGCCTACTAAACCCACTTGCTAGAATTGTGGAAAGCCTAGACACATTGCTAATGTATGTAGAAACAAACTGGTGAATGTTCTAAGAACTACTCATTTTTATTATTATTACGATTGCAATAAGTATGGTCATCAAAATTATTAGTGCAGATCAAGAACCAGTAGTAGATCATCTGAAGGGAGTTTCAATAGCTACTATTATGCATGAAATAAATTTGGACACAAGGTAGAATATTGCAGATCAAGAATACCTAACAAACCGGTGAATGTTCTAAGAAGATAAGGAAACATGAATGTCACATGCACTATTTATGGAAACTATGGACACATGGCTATGAATTGTCGATTGAGGAATCCTAGAGGTAATGATAGACCTTGGAGGAAAATAGGTATTGCATGTTTTTATTTTCATAAGGTTGGATGTCTTACAAGAGATTGTAGGTACAGGAGCCAGTCACCAAACAATGAAGATAGGAAAGGCAAGAAAATTGTTAATGTTGAAGAAGTGAGGAATGAGATGAAGAAGGTATGGGTAAGAAGGAATGAAGTAAAGAAGATGCCAACACATTGATAGTTAACCCACCATCCTCTAGATTAGGGGATTAATCCTCAAACTAATCAAGTAAGTTTTTCTTAGGGACTGAATTTCATTGTTATATCTAACCGGTCCCTTATGATGATGAGCGGTAATATCTATTTGCATAGTGAGATGCATAGATGTTAATTTTGATGAATTACATAGACATTAATTTGTTATGAATCACTGATTTTATCATTTGCAAAAATTTATGTATTAATGATGCATTTGGCATTAACCGGTGGAAATTGTAATCGGTATAGTGATATCAGTGAACTGCATTTAACATTTTGTACCAACTAACTATTAGACCAATTTTTGGAAAAATAAACTATACACAAACCTGTTCATTATTCACCTTACATTTCAAAGAGCATTTACAGGAGCAGAGTGTGATTTCATATTGTGATTTATTGTGCGAACTATTTGAGTTGGTTACTTACAGAGAATTGAACATTAATTTGAAACCCCTAAGTGAGATATTGTGCATAGTGGTGGTAAATTGTTAGAAATTTAGTGTGTTTGAGTTACAAAGCGGGAAATCTATTGAATCACTATGGAATCAATGATTTCTATGCCTAAATTGATTCAGATAATAAAGGAGGCGGAACCAAAACATAAGTTACACCCATTGAAGGTCGTGGAAGTTGACAAAACTGGTGTCCTATCCCTAATTCCACCTTGTGTTTTATTGAATGAAGATGTAAGAACATTTAGTCATTGAAATATTATTTATTTAGGAAATGAACAGATAAAGAAGGAATATTGGCAATGTGGAACAATGGAGAACTTAAGGACGAGTTCAAACATCTTCAAATGAAGGGTTTGACACACAATTTGGACTTACCAAAAATCTTTAAGGAGGAGTGGATTCGATATGTCTTGAGGTGTTTTTACAATCAATTCATATGGTTGGACCAACTGATCAACATCACCAAGGAGTTGATTCATCCGATAACAGGTTTCTCAATGGACCGAGAACCATGTACCCTAAGGAAAATATCTATGAAGATGGTAGCACAACTCACTAAGTCAAAGCAAGATCAAACAAAAATGATGATAGATGACATTGAAGATAAGGAGGTTTTATTTGCAGTAATGATTGTCAAATATAAGGTCTACCAGTCGAGTCGGTTGAATAGTGTAAGATGCGGAGCTGTTCATGCTGCTTACCGGATAACAAAGAAAGAAATCAAATATGACCTAGTTGAGATGGTCATATCACATTTATTGTATAACTTGAAGAGTATTCAGACCAATAAGAAGTAATTACTAAATTTTGCATCTCTTTTGGTATGTATGTTATTTTGTGTTCATAATTTCTTCCATAGTGAAGGAGCGGTAACATGGAAGACAGATAAACCAACTTTATACCAAATAAATGCATACATAAGTGAACTAGGTGATAACATAAAAAAAATTGTGGGGATACTTTAAGGAATTTTAGCAAAAAAACACAAAAGGTATATAATTCCACCACATATTATGGAGAAGTATAGGGATACTATTTGTTTTCTAATTGATACTGACAATTGCAAGATTCAAGCGGTAGATCCCAGGATTTCATGGATACCAAAAATGGGATATGAAACTGATGAAAAATTGTTAACCTTGAACATTGAAGCATTATTAAAATTATTGGTTAGCAAGCAAGAAAAGAGGTATGGAACTTTTGAGGAAGCTTATGAGAGAATTACTTCAGAACTCAAAAAGCCAAGAATATAAAGAAAAGAAAAGAAGATCATAAGTCAGTTAGAAGATAAGTTTGTAACTGGTGAAGGAAGAAGTTTAACAAGTGAGAGATAGAAGAGAATTCCAGATGTGTATGCTAAGAGGAAAAGGAAGCAAGCAGATACTCAAAGTAAGACTCCAAAATTACCATCGGTAGAAGAGCCTGGTATGGAAAAGATTGATGAAGTTAAATCTTCTGACCCTATGCTACCTAAGGTACCTCAACCTATCAAGACTAAAACATATGTAAAGATAAAAACTTGAGGACTGTCAAAGGCCTTTCCTAGAAAGAAGATGAAGAAAAAAGGAGTATATAGTGAGAAAACTTATTTCGAAAAGGAGATCACTGACATGGGGAAGTCTGGAAAGATAAAAATTCAATATTCCTATGAATTCTACTGAAGTTGCAAATGCAATAAGAGAACATGGAATGATAGGTAATATTATTAACTTTAAATTTTGTAAATTGACCAATGAAGACAAGAAAATTATTGAAGATGATATTGTATTTCACTTTCACAAATTCATCAAAACACCAAGTCAAATAAAAAATCATATTATTGATGAATGGTATGAAGCAATTAAGGTTAGAAGGGAGTCTGCAGTTGAAATTGAAAAGGAGATAAGAGAAAGGACACTTCTCTATACTATGACACATTTGACATTAAAGGAAGTAGATGAAGCATTTGAAAAATATAAAGAAAGATTCAATATTGGTCATAGGAGTGCAAGACTACTAGCTGGAAAAGAAGGATGTTGAAGAAGAAACAATGGTGATATGGAAAGCATATAGAATGTAGATAAACCACATGTAACAGACACAGCAGGTACATCTAAAGCAGATGATACTTTTACTTTGAAATAGTTAATAGGAGATGTGTTAGGTAGTATTCCAAATGTTATTCATATTTACCTAACAAAGGATTTAGTTGATGATGTTATGGTTGAAGATATCACTGAAAATCCCAACTCTCCTATGATTGAAAATGAAGTTGAAGATATACCACTTCAGTCTCCACTTGATGTAAACCTTGTTGAGATCAATGATGATGTATTTGATATTGAAAAAAACAAGGTTGATGAGACATAAAAGAGTAAGGAAACACAAAAAGTGACTGAGACCACATTTCAACCAAAGGACACAACACAACACGTAAAGGATATAGAACAAGGTGAAGAAAATCAAGAAAAACAAGATGAGAAACTCTCAAGACCAAGAAAAGGACAAATAGACAAAAAAGGAAACAAGTAACACTAGAATAGGTGAGAAAAGTACCAAAGATGGAGTTGAGACACAAAAGGATAATACCACTAGTGCCTCTCAAACCAACATAGAGGATACCACTGAGAAGAAGAAAAGGAAGAGAATAGAAGAAGATGAAGAAGAAGATGACAAAGAAGAAGAGGAAGAAGATGATCTAGAATTTTCTATTCTGAAGAAGGATGTTAACAAGATAAAGCCAAAAGAACAGATACTATTTTCAAGGTAATTGGCTAAAAAGGTTGAGAAGAACATAATAAAGCAGAAGAATTTCAAGAATAAAATACTAAGGAAAGCAGTTCCTATACTTGTTGATCTAGTTTATGATGTAGAACTTGATGAAGAAACATTTATGATTGATCAACTCAAAACCTTAGTTGATGCAATCACTAGTCTAGATATGAAATGGAAGAGGAAATAATAAAATGAGCAGATAAGAGATTGGAGAAGGAGATGATGGAGTAGCTACTACAGAAGATTGCTCTTGAGAAGGTTTTACTATTTGAACTGGTCAAGGAACTCAAGGAATCATTACTTGGTGTTTGAAAAATCTTCAACAAAATATGCATTTTGACAAACTTCAATGCAAAGATTAATACAAAGAAGGAAGAGCTGGAAACAGAATTGACTACACTTAACAACCAATTGGACCCACTGAACAGTTCCATGATGGATCATAATGAAAAATTGAAAGAATTAATACATAAGGAAATGGAACTCAAGGCAAAAGAGGACAGGATAAGGATGAATTTTCTGGAATTACAAGGATTTTTGACTCCACACATGGACATTATCCAAGCATATCGTAAGAAATATGAAGTACTAATAGGTACTCCATATATGAGTACAATTAACAGTATGGAGGATATGGCTTAATGATTAAATGGTCATCACATTTCCTTAACAATGCTAAAGGATTCATGGGCACATTCGCTTGGCAATGAAAAGGTACATTTCAAGACTATATTTGACAAACCGTAAAGTATGAACACCCTTGTACATACAATTTTTTATCATAGTATTTGGTGTTATTGTCAAAAAAGGGGGATTATATAGTAGATAAAAAAATGGGGAGTATATGGATAATCGATCAAGAAAAGGGGAGTTACAAATTCAGGGGGAGTATGCAATTAGACATGGAGTATAAGTTTTGAATTTTTCACAATTTTTTGCCATCAATGCCAAAGGGGGAGAATGTGTATATCATAATGATGATAGATGGTATTAATGATGATTTTACAGAGTATGTGTGTCATTTATGGAAAAACATTACATAGGTAATAAATTTTTGTGTAAGTTCATGAATTTATAGCAACTGGTACAAATTAATATCTAATCGATAAAGAGAATTCAAGTGAGAAAGGTAATCGATGAAGATGATAACAGGTGAAGGATAGATCGGTTAAGGAAGAAAAGTTTACTATCGGTACGTTGGAAGGTGCAAAGACAAAATGTGAACTAAGATTTGTGACTGCAACTCTTAGGTCACACCGGTAAAAGCATAAGTGAAGATACTATTAACCGGTCAATTCAGTGAATAGGTAAAGGCTAAAGGTTATTGAACAATTTTGTTTAATTGTCTAAATCGGTTATGACAGTGGACGATTCAATGAATCTAGACAACATGAATAAATATAGTATATTATTCAAAGAGATGAATAATTCAATTCTTAGATAGTTGTGTAGAGATTTGTGTATGAATCTGAGGTATATTTTGACCAATAATATTCAAGGAATATTTCACATTGGGATAACAACTTAAAATTTGTTATGGATGACGCAGTAAGGATTTCAAGTTTCGATCAGTTAGTTATGATTGATAAAGATATTTTGGAGGGAAACAGAAACCCTATTTAGGTTTACAGTCGAAGGTAAACAAAATATATAAGGTTATATGATGATAGTTGCTGAGATAGTTATGTTGTTGGGAAGCAATTAAAGTGTTGATTGAAAAGTAAGATCTTGGACAACGATTACAGAGCTATTTCCAGAGAAGATATAGGATTAGATTCAGAACAAGAACATAGCATCAAGGATATGATTAACATTCAGGAGTGCATATCACAAGTTACTTTTTATTGTTGTATTCGTAATAGTTTCAGCAATTTAAATCCCTTAACAAGGTAGTCTCTCACAAGACTTTATTGTAATCCCTTAACAGGGTGAACACTGTAATAGTGGGATTAAATCCTCTAACAAGGTAGTCTATAATAGGAGTATAGATACTTCTAACAAGGTATCAGTCAGTCCTAACAGGTTGAGTCACCTAGAAAGAGACATATTGTAAGCTCCTAACATAGCACTCTTTTCTACTATAGTGAGAAGATTGTGATTTTCATCCCCACCGTAGTTTTTCCCTCTGATCAAGGGTTTCCATGATATAAATCTGAGCGTTATGTGTATCAGTGTGTTGTCATTTCATTCATTACACTTTTACTTTATAGCTATAGTTATATCCTTCTTAGTTCAGAAGTTTATTTTGTTTCTACTTAAAGGTATAAGTAAGAGTCTAAAAGTTTTATTAGTCATGATTCACCCCCCTCCCCCTCTCAGTACCTATTATTTCCAACAGTTGGTATCAGAGATCAAAATCTCTAGAGGAAATTCTTTACAACTTGAGGAGTAGAATTGAGGAGATGGAAAGCTATAGGTATGAAAGATAGTTGGAGGAAACCAATGAGATGATTGAGGAGTTGAAGAACAAGCTTAAGACCTCATTGGATAAAAGGAAAGAATTGTCTGAATAATTAAAAGAAAGTCTAGACAGCATTGATGAATTATCTGAAGGAAGTGTTAACTCTAAAGATGTTGAGGCTACAATAGAAGATTTTATGGAAAAGAACAAGATCCTAACTGAAGAAGCAACCAAGATGAAAAGAGAACAAGAATGTCAAGCCATAAGGATGTGTGAAGTGCTTGAAGGCGTGAGAGTTGTTGAAGATGAAAAATGGACTACTTCAAGTGCAAAGAAGAATGTTGAAGAATTGATTTACGAAAATGATATTATACTTCAAAGGTTGACACATGAGAGCTATGCACTAAATTAATAGCTAAGTGACACCGGTGATGAAAACTTACAAGTATGTACTGAAAATGAAACACTGAGGTAGGAGAATGAACAACTAAAAGAAGAGTTGAAGATTGAGAGAGAGACAAATGAAAAACTTAAGCAATATGAACAAAGCCTATAGAAGATCGATGAGCAATTGAAGAATCAAAGGCGACCTAGAGATACCTCTGGCCTAGGATATACCGACGACAAAAAATTTGAAAAAGGAGAATCATCCAAGTCTAGTGCTAAACAATAATCAAAGATTCATAATTTTTATATACTAGTCTGCAAGGTAAAATTCCTACTAAACCCACTTGCTACAATTGTGGAAAGCCTAAACACACTGCTAATGTATGTAGAAGAAAAACTGATGAATGTTCAAAGAACTAGTCATTTTCATGGTTATTGTTACAATTGCAATAAGTATTGTCATCAAGATTATGAGTGCAGATCAAGAACCAGTAGTAGATAATCTGAAGGGAGTTCAATGGTTACTATTGTACATGCAAAAAATTTGGACACAAGGAAGAATATTGCAGATCAAGAATACCTAACAAACCAGTGAGTGTTCTAAGAAGAAAAGGAAACATGAATGTCGCATGCACTATTTCTTGAAACTATGGACACATGACTATGAATTATCGATTGAGGAATCCTAGAGGTAATGTTGGACCCTAGAGGACAACAGGTATGGCATGTTTTTATTGTCATAAGGTTGGACATATTTCAAGAGATTGTAGGTACAGGAACGGGTCACCAAGCAATGAAGATAGGAAAGGTAAAAGACTTGTAATGTTGAAGAAGTGAGGAATGAGATGAAGAAGCTATGGGTGAACAAGGAAGAAAGTAAAGAAGATGTCAACACATCAACAGGTAACCCACCATCCTCTGTCTCAGGGGATTCATCCTCAAACTAAACAAGTAATTTTTGCTGAGGGACTGAATTTTATTATTATATCTAACCGGTCCCTTATGATGATGAGCAGTAATATCTATTTGCATAGTGAGATGCATTGATGCTAATTTTGATGAATTGCATAGAGATGAGTTTTTATGAATCATTGATTTTATCATTTGAAAAAAGATATGTATTAATGCTACATTTGGCATTAACCTATGGAATTTGTAACCGGTAGAGTGATATCGGTAAACTGCATTCAATGTTTTGTACCAACTAGCCGTTGGACAACTTTTTGGGAAAATAAATTATAGGCAAACTTATTCATTATTCATCTTACATTTCAAAGAGCGTTTACAGGAGCATAGTGTGATTTCAGATTGTGATCGATTGTGCGAACATTTGAGCTAATTACTTACAGAGAATTGAACTGCGAATTTGAAAGCCCAAATTGAGATATTGTGCAGAGCGGTGGTATATTGTGAAGGAATTTGGTGTGTTTGAGTTACAAAGCAGGAAATGTATTGAATCACTATGGCATCAATGATTGTTACACCTAAATTGATCGAGATAACAAAGGAGGCGGAACCAAAACATAAGTTACACTCATTGAAGGCAACGAAAGTTGACAAAATTGGTGCCCTATCCTTAATTACACCTTGTGTTTAGTTGATTGAAGATGTAAGAACATTTATTCATTGTAATATTGTTGAGTTAGGAAATGAACAGATATAGAAGGAATACTTGGCAATGTGCAACAATAGAGAACTTAAGGATGAGTTCAAAAATCTTCAAATGAAGGGTTTTGTTAGCACCTGCAAATTGTAAAGGAATTTGAGGTTGCCATATTTGAAAATTTTCTAAGAAGCAATGTACCTTTCAAAATTGTTGAAGAAGCTCAGTTTGTGAGCCTTCTTTGAGTGTTAATAATTTGATGGTTGATAGGAATTATGAGAAACCAGCTTGGGGATATGCCATATTCCTATCATTTAGCCCAAGAATCCATCTGCAAGCCCCTATAGTCAAGTTTGACATGTTTTTTATATGCCAAGTTTAAGGGGGTTTGTATAAATCTTCATCTTGCATATTCCCAAAAAATTCAAACAACCTCGTTTAGAGGCAGGTATCTCTTTCCTTGTTGGTCATCATAGTAAATTAAGTGTTGATCCATGTAATAATCAAAAAAATTATCCTTTTTTCTATTCTCAGGCCCCAGTGAATCCGTTAGACCCATTTACCAAATCAGATCCATTTGCAGATTATTCTTCTGATTTAATGGGTGTGTAGTGTCAGAGGTTTAAAAGGCTTACTTTGAGGATTAGTAGTTGATCTTTAGGACAAGCTAATTGTAGCTTTGTTTTCTTCATATCTCAAAATACCCAGTTGTAGGGGTCTAGGCTCTCAAGAGGTAATTCAATATTTTTGCCAATCCCAATCCAAACAGGATTTATTCAGATTTTAGTGTGCACGGTGGCATTTCTTTCTGAGAGGACAACTTTGCATGTCAATATTTTCAAATCTTACATTCATGATGAAAGAATTGGTTCTATATATTTTCTGCATATAAGTGTGCCACCAAGATCAAGGGAAAGGTCTTAGGACATTATTTGGTATTTTTTCAAAGCCAATTCCAAATGCAGTTTCTACTGATTTTCAGTTTGCACTATGAGGTGTCTTCTAGGGAGTCAACTTTGTGAATTGATATTTTGATATCAGATGACTATCATACTGAGTAAATTATTCCATCAAATTGTTTACATCTAAATGTACTACCAGGACAAATTTGAGGGCCTCAGTGCAAGGTTTGGTATTTTTAATGGACCGATTCCAAAATCAGTTTCTACTATTTTCACATGTACAGTTGCAAAATAATTGAAGTGACCCATTTTGAATATTAATATCTCACAACCCTGATATAGTCAAGCATATTCAATTGGTAACCGTATTCATTTATCAGGAGTGAGCATCGCTTCTAATTCTCATGTCCTCAGGTAGTCATTTGATCAATTTTCCGAGCCAGTTCAGAAGCCACTTATCATTTTTGGGTCATTTTTGAAGATAGTGTTAATGGAAACTCAGTCATATTTTTCACTCCATATGCATTCAGAGATGATGATAGATCTATTCAGGGTGAAAATTTGGTTCAGTTTGAACATTTTTAAAGACGGGTCTACATGAGCAGCCAGAGAGTAGATATTCCAGGCAAAAAATCAAATTTTATTTGAATCATTTAAGTCTAAATGATTTAAATATACAAAGCTTTATAATGAATAAGAGATTGAACAAGTAGGAGCTATGAACAGGCGTGGATGCCAAGGAAAGGTGCATGAACTGTTTTAAAGAAATCCTTCAAAGAAATGTGGTCTCATGGTATGCCACGATTACATGGGTGAAGCATGAAATAGATTTCAGTTTCAATAAAATGCAATCGGTGGGTCTAAAGCAAGTAACAACTACTTTTTCCAACATCCTCAATGCCTGTAAGTATGATTTCGGAGGTCGAAGCAGAATTTGGGAGTTTTGAAACAAGGTGCGGTGACCTTTCAAGCTTCTATGAAGTCATCCATCCTACCTTCCCTTACCACATTGGGAGCTTCAGCGCAGGGCATGCGACTCCATTAATACAGATGGTGTGGAGACTTTGACAGAAACTGCACAAAATGGATTTGTGGAAAAGGATTTGAAACTTTCAGTAATATCATTGGCAGGTGTATTACACATAAGAGATTTAATAATAATCATGATGTTTGTATCAAGTTAAGTAATGAAGTGTTTTCGTATAATGTTGAATGTATCACAGTCTCAAATATTGCACAGAAGAAAAAAATGAGACAAAATATTTGGTTTGGTATTGGGTATAAGTGGAGTATTGGAAAAGAGGGATGATCCAGGGGTGTTTTTCAGTTTGAAAGTTAAAGAATAATATGACAAATGTCAAGATGGGATGCAAATATTTTTCCAGTCGGAGGAAAGAAAGAGGAATCTTTTCAACAAACAAGTTAGATATTTTGGGAAAATGGACACTTGTCAATTGCAACAACAATCTGGAATTCCTTTTGGCTCTATATCTTCTTTTTCTTTCTCATAGGTTGGAGTACTAAAAGTTTTTTCTTTTCATTGTATGTATAGAGGGTTTTTCATTGTATGTATAGAGGGTTCTTAGTCTTTAGTTGCAGATATAGGATGATTTTTATGTAATAGTATAATTTTATGAACAAAGAATATAGTAGTTCCTTGTAGGTATATAGGACTATCATTAAGTTGTCTTCGGTTTGAGAACTTCATATTGTATAAATTAAATGTATCAAGAATATTTCAGTTTATCCATTGTAGATCTTCTATAATAGAGTTGCATGTTCATTGATTCTCTTCAAGGAAGAGATTAAATTCTTTGTCTAGATGACTGTGATATTGAGTTTTGTATTCAGATTTATATGAGTTTGAAATATCAAAGATATTCAGAGCTGTCTTTACAGTTTTGTTGTTTATGAAATGTTTATTCCTGAGTCTCTTCCAAGGGAAGAGTTAAATGCTTTGAATAGATATTTGTAATCTTGGATGCATAAATGGATTTGTAAGAAGAACATAATGCTAAGACTAGCAATCGCATCTGAGTGTGCAATGGTTACGCCTTTTTTTTATGTTATTTGGATTTTGTTGTAATTTTTTTGTTGTCATTAATGGCGAATTATATTTTTAATAAATATATTTTTTGTTCTTCTTTTCGTTTCATATTTTAATATGGTTTGTACAACATACTTTAGTAATGTGATGCTTCCTAAATCCTATTTATCAAAGTATGTTATTGTTACAGATTATATGATTATATATAGTAATGTTATGAAGACATTTTATGAAAGTATTGATTTTAACCCTTACAGGGAATAGATGTATTAAAATAATTTTACAATAAAGTTAATATATAATATTCTTATACATGATTGGTAAAATAGACCTGGAAATTTAGAATTCAATTGAATGTGTATCCAAATGTTGTAAAATTTGGATAGAATTGTATCTTACAAACAATACATGTATTAATAAACATTCTTGCACTCGATTTGTAGAGTAGAGTTGGTATACCACAGTTGGAAACAGAAAGCCAGTTGTGCTAGGTGAACAACAAATATAAAAAACACTGCATAGACCATAGGTATACATTTAGTATATTTTATTTTGTATGAACTTTGATAGTTTAACTATGCATTTCAAATGGAGTGTACTGCAAATTGAGTAAACTAATTGAGGTGTGGTGCTTACAATTGATTTGTTGTGGCTGCAGTAGCCTATGGCAAAGTTGCTAATCACTTTTCATCTTCTTTCCGCCAAGCTACAAATGGGTTTTGTTTCATGCGTGCATATCTCTCAAATGTGAATGTTGGCTAGACGCGAAGGTTTCCAAAGTCTTAAACTCGTGAAATTTTTGTGAATGTAAGGCCTTGTCTGTCAATGTTGCCAATATTGATTGTTGCTTTGTGAAGTGTAAGGCCTTGTGATTTGTGTATTGTTAAGGTCCATGCCATTTTTAATGATATTTTACGGTGGCTTCCACGATTTATTTGGATTACTGGAATATATTGTGGGTTGTCCTGGTTTTTCGCCATGATTGTATACAATTGCTTTGACCAAACCAAGTGCACCGTTGATGAGTCCAACTTGAACCCATATATTTGCACATAGCGTGACCTCTTGGCCAATACACAAGAGGATCTTGGATTGAAGTTGTTCTTTTTCTAGATTTGAGTATGGTAATCCTTTAAGTTGCTCTACATTGGACATGGCAACTGGCTTTGCTAAAAATAGCAATTATGGATTAAGACCATTTCATTTGTTGAAAAGAGATGTATGGCTGGGAGGAAGAGTGTTTGTTCATCTGGGGCAATTAATGAATCTGATCATGACATTAGAAGCTACCAATCTGCAATTGTAGGTGTTGCATTCAGTAAATTTGAAAGAAGTGCATGAAATTGAATCTGTATAGGAGTGTCCCCTACTTGGCCGGAAATTTTATCCAGGGTAGCAACAGTTTTGAAGTTGCGGCAGAGTGTGCCACCATAGGAATTTGAAGCATACATTGGAATGTTTTTAACTGGTGGTAATTGGAATATAACAATTGAGCGTCCTCCAAATGGAATGTGATTTTGAGCTGGAAAAGCTTGGCGTAGTCTCATGTCAATTTTTTCAAGTAGCTTAGGGCCTTTGAAACTAATTTCATCTATTAGAATTTACGAATGAAGTACATGCCTTCTTGGAAAGTTGCAAGAGCTTGTTCTTGTAGGGACACCATTTCTTTGATTGGTATTCATAGAGAAGAATGAATTGTTGATGCTTATATGTTGAATGTTGATACGCATGTTGGTGCGATGAGAAGCAATGGCATTTGGCAAGGTGGTGCAGAGTTGATCATTGTTGACTTGATTGATGTAATAAGGAGTGAATTTCGTGTGCTTGTTGCGGTGGATGAAATTATTAAGGTATATTAAGTTTTCACTTCATCTAATTGATGTCATGATCTTTTGGCTTGATTGCATGAAGTTCAAAAGTCTATCAAAGTTTTATTTTATTTGATATAATTTTCCACATAGCAATTGAAACGTCTATTAACAAGCATCAGTGGAGAAGTGATAGATTTAAACCAATGATACATTTAATTGCAAGGATTGAAACATGAATGTTGTTGGTACTTGATTGATACTTGTCAGTTGCATTTGGGAAAAACATTTAAGGACTTTCTCACTCATTTGCTTTAGAACATATCTTGTAATCATTGCAGTACATGAGACTACATTTCGCCTTTGCATTTTGTCAAATGGGGGTTATGCACCCTTTATCATCCACGTCTGCACACATCCTTCTATTATAGAATTCCATAATAAAACATCTCATTTTGGCATTTCATCAAGCAAGTGACATGCATTTTTCACTCTAAATTTCTCATGTATCTCGATATCAGATTAGCATTCCATGAAACTACATTTCTTTGTGGCATATTATCGAACACTTTGAATGGATCATCAATTCTAGCATTTTGGCAATACCCTAAAAACATGGATGTCCATGAGAGCACTTCTCTTTCTGGCACTTTCTCTAACAAATCGCGCACCATTTCCATGCTTCATTTATGGACAAATGCAACAATCATTCCATTCCAGGATCAAACATTTTGTTCTGGCATTTTAACGAATAGTTGGCAAGCACATTCATTTTTTTCTTTCTGGAAAAATCTAGATATCATCACATTCCATGATACCACACTTCAATTTGGACATGTCAAAATAGATTCTTACCTCCTTGATTACTTCACTGGTGACATACCCAGCCAATATCGTTGTCCATGAGATAACATTTAACCGTCATAAAGTTGGGGTGCATCATATATTCTCTCATTTTGAACATGTACCTTGAAACCATGGCTTCCCAAGAAACTATATTTGGTTTGAACATTTTGAACGTCCTACAAGTACAAGTGTTAGTATAAATTACAATCAACATAACCCTTGTACTTCTTTTCATACATGTACAAGCAATTAAAGTATTTACAATATTTTATTAAAGGTTAAATTTATATAAATATTAAATATATACTACTTAAATATTAATAGAATTAATAATTTAAAAAATTAATAATATAATAAACCAAAACACTTTTTAAGTTAATAAATAATTTTTTTTTAACTTCTTAAAACTGAAATCTTAATAAAATATATAATAAAAACTATTTCTAATATATTTCAAATAATATTGATATTAATATTAATTGAAAGATTAAAATAATATTATTAAATATTTTTTAAATAAAACAAAACACAATTATAAATAATATTTTTAATAAATTTATTTCTCAAAATTAAAATCACAATTACAATTAAAAATATTAAAATTGTTAAAATTAAAATGACATTTAATATTAGAAGTTACATAAAACTAAATTTCAAAAGTAAAAATTAGAATAAATTTGTGCTTCCCACATCTGGGACACCTCCCCCATTTCGCCCTCCATGAAAAATCATGAAAATGTTGCAATCGTCAGCAGAGCAGCCAAAGCTAATGCCCTTTTTATTACCATAGCTTTTTTTATTATTATCATAGTACTTGTGGCCAAATGTCCTAGTAGTAATTACAAAATATCCCAATAGTGGTGCACAAATGTACCAACTACCAATAAAAAAAGGTAAAAAATGATCAGCTATTAGTACATGTGTGATCGACTATTGGTACATGTGTTTTCATTTATGGAGCTCCTTTAGTATTAGTAATTGGGGGGTCAACATGACAAAAACGTCACGGTTACTGGACCCCCCAACGACTATGGTGACTTTTCCCTAGGGGAAAGGAACCATTAGTGAATCGAGGTCCAATAGTCGTTCACTCAATTTTAATAATTTATATACCAGTAGTGGATCATTTATATACCAATAGTTGGTCATTTTTTTAACTTTTTTGACCCGTGATTGACTCATTTGTGCACCACTACTAGTGATTTATTGAACCACTACTGGATATTTCTAAACCACTACTGGAGATTTGTGAACCACTACTAGTGATTTGAGTGAATAATTATTGGTGCAATGAGGGTCAACTATCGACAAACACTTTTTTTGGACCACTTTTTGACCCTTTCGTGCATAACATTTTCTATAGAGTGCATCGTTATTGGCCAGAAGTTGAAACCTTAGCTTTAAAAATTTAAGTCGCATACGGAAACAACTAAAAAAAATCATCGAAAACCGATATCATTTGGTACCTCAACTGAACACACAAAGTTAGCTATAGCTACTACTTATGCCTTTCCCTAATTAAGATTGAACAAAAATAATAATGTGTACTATATAAAATATAATAATTATGTAATTTATATTATATGCATAATAATTAATATAATTATATTATACATAATTGAAATTGTACTAATTTTAGTATTTGTTTATTTTTTTTAAAATATAATGTATAATATTATTTTGTAAAAAAAAAAATTTATAAAATATAATACATAGTAATTTTATATTATATGCAATCTTATCATTAGGTCATAATTAATAATAATTTGATTAATTAATTCTTTGAATATAAATTAATTTAAAATAATATCATAATTTAATAAATATATTAGATTCAGTTAAATAATATATTATACAATATAAAATAATAATATATAAATATAATCATAGATGTCATAACTAATGAAAAGTATTTGTTATTTAAATATTAAAAGCAAATTCAACATAAATGTCTATTTAAAAAACATTAAATAAAACAAAAATATTAGAAAACCTGAACTCACAAAATATTCAATTAAAAATAATAAAAACTTTCGGTGACAAAACAACATGGTTACATGTGAATTTAAAATGAAAAGATAGCATACGGCTCCAAAGCACATATGGGCATCCATCGAAGCACAATAAACATCAAATTTTGGCAGATATTATGAGAGGAATGTGAGTATCCATGCGAGTGTGGAAGAAATGATAATAACGTTTGACTATCATCACTGTCTATAGCATGGCATCAAGACGCGAGGAAGCATCCCATCTCACCACCAATCCCCTGACACTTTCCATAGTGGGCGCTAGGAGAACACCACAAACTGTCTCCTCTGACGTGTACGGTGCAGATGATTTCAATGGCAGTCACTGCCTTTTTAACCAATAATAGTCGTAGATCCCAAAATATAGGCTGGGGCTTTCCAAGATGGAAACGCCTACGACGTAATAAATAGAGTTGTTAATGTAAGGCATTAACATCCGGGTATCTATTGGTTTCTTTTGTTTATAAGGTTTGTGTTATGATGATATGTTTGACTCTATAAACCCAATGCAAGGAACTAATCCATATGGGTATTGAAGTACTCATAAATGATTCAAATCATTAAGTGTCATTTTCATTTCATGTTGATTAGTGTGAGAGTTAATTTATCTAGTTCTAAGCATACTTGATGTAAGTGGGGATTGTGCATAAGATGGTGGAGTTTTAATACCCACTACCTATAGGTTTGAGAGCTATCCACAATTGTGTATCTGTATAGTGTTGTTTAAAAAAGTTTTATTATATATGCAAATTTATAGGAAAAACCTCCTGAGTGTGTGGAACTCGAAGTGAAGAAGGCTTGTATGCCTTGTTAATGTTTGCTTTTCTTGTCCTCAATTTGTAGATGATGCAAAGTTTGTGAATCAGGTGAAGATCCTTAAGTCTAATTTCCATATTCTCTTTTAGGATTGAGGGTTGCAAGAAAAAGAACCAAAAAAATGGAGACTCTACTGGGGAGTCAATTTAAGATTCATTGAAGGATAGAGTCAAGGAATTTGTAGAATCTGAAAATTTGTTTCAGATCTGAAAGTTTGTAACCTGGAGAAAGACTTTGTTGCAGTAGATTTAAATTATCTTGTGTGACTTTTCTAGTGGGAGAACCCAAAATAAATATAATGTTTAAATAGCTCTTTTCTATTTTAAAATTTTTCCTCTACAAGGAGGTGGCGACTCTAAGGAAGAACCTACTGAAGAATTGATAAAAATCTCACATCTACAAAGCTATACTGCTACAAGTTTTTAGGTATTTTCAGAAGTTTCAAAATCATACTATTAATTCTGAAAGTAATTTTTGAGAAAACTAGTTTCCCTATTTAGTGAATTGAGCATTAGTTGAGAGGGAATTTGTTAGAATTTATTTGCATACTTGTATGTTGTAAATATCAGCTCATGAATCTTTTAGTGGTATGAAAAGTTATTGAAATGTCTTATCAAGCATAGTTATAGTCAAGTCATATCTGTCATATGCATGAGTTTGTAGTGCACTTGAAGTATAAGGTTTTGTACTATGTTTTTGTAATAATAAAATAGAATCTATAATGACTACTTTCAGCCTTGTATATTTCCCCATATAAATATGCCTAGTGAGCTATCACATTTTTGCAATAGGAGAAGTTTCAATTCTGAGAGGTATGTGCCATTATATTTTAATGGCATTCATGGTTTCCCAAATGAAATTCCTACTAAGATTAGGAAACATTTGCAAAATTTTAATGGGAAATGATCATATTCAGTATGTACGCATTTGCAGGAATTTGTTGATCTGATGGGTAATTATGAGATCTATCATGAAGTTGTTTGTTCAGAATTTGAAAGAAGATGTCATGGATTGGTTTTATATCTTACCAGCAAGTTCTATTTCTTCTTCGAAAGAATTGAGTGCAACTTTCATGGAGTAGTTTTATGAAAGAATAAATGCAAGTGATGTGTTGAGAAGATTGAAGAAGATGATATTCCAAGAAGCTATAGGCCCAATGATAAAGTAAGATTAGTGATTTATTTGGGTGCTTTTGATGAAGATATGAGCTTGTTGTTGAGAGATAAAGAGCCTAAGACTTTACATCAGGCTTTTATGACAGTGATGGATATTGAAAATAATTTAAAATATGGAATTATGAGAGGTTTTATATCTGCTAGTGTTTATTGCCATAACACATTTAATGTTGAAGAAGGGTGTGAATTAAGAAGTAATATTTAGTATCAATGTATTGACATCCTTGTTGATCATACTAACCATGTTGTAGTATGTATTTTAAATCAGAATGTGAGTGAAGAATTCTTGCTACAAATAGTGGTTTCTCCTCATGATAAGGATGAAGTGGTTAGTGAGACATTTTGTAATAATATTGATATAGAATGGGTATAATTTCATATTGCACACCATATGATATGTCTACTATCTATTCTAGTATTTATTTGAGGCTGCAGAAAGAAGTTGTTCACAGTCCTATGTTGAAGATGAAGAGGAAGAAGAAAGTTATGCATCAGATAAAGGCAATGATAATATAAAAATTATGATGATGTTGATTTATCTTTGCATGAATCTGATGTATTTGATTTTGAAGATTCAAATGATGGTGAGTTGGAAAATTATTCATTCAAAAAGGTAATGTTACTATGCAAAATTATGATGATGTTTTTTCAACTTTATATGAGTCACCCATATGTGATGATGATGGCCATCTTGGTGAAGTTCCATCATTTTTTGTTGATAATGATATTGAGTTAGAAGAGTGCATAATTGGTTCATATGAAGAGGATATGTTTCAGCCTATGCTTTTGCCACATGAAAATGTTCAAGACAATATATATGAGGAATTAATTAAGGTACTTGTACCTGAAATTATTGTTGCAAGTTCGTGTGATATTGCTCTCCCATTAGTTGCAACTATTCATACAACAGATTAGCTTTCTTCTCATCCTTTTTTATTCTGCAAATGTTAATCAACTAGCACATATGGTTGAGGAGAAAGAAGATCAGTGGTGGAAAATGGTTATGATCTTTTCAATGATGAGAATGATGTTCATGACATGGAGTATTCATGTTATGAAAGATGCAATGCTAAATATTGTCTCAGTTTAGATTCAGTTTCATCTCCTCTTGATGAAGATGATTATGGCATTGAAATGAATGGTGTTTATAGTGAATTTTCTAATGTTTTATTTGATGATAAGTCATTGTTGGATATGTATGAACCAGCTTATGAAATTTTTTAGGAAAGTATCTCCTATGATATGGAGATTAAATTTGATTTTGCTTTTGAACCAAAAATAAATGTCAGCATGTTTGATGTGAATGTTGATAGGGTAAAAGCACAATTGAGTGTTTCCTTTTAGGCTAACTCAAACTACTTGGCCCAATTAGACTCGGCTAAGTCCAACACGGCCGAGTCCACATAGGCACCACGCAGTGCCAAATGGCGCCTACGTGGCCCAGTAGACTGGGCTGAGTGGTACTCAGCTTAGTCCATACGATATTTTAAATATTTAAAAAAAACCCAAGCCCCTCATTTGCACATTGAGTGGCTAAGTCAGCGGGTAAGGGGCTTCAGAGAAAACTCGGTTGAGTTCCAAGTAGGGGCCCCAATTTGTTTGTTTGTTTGCTTGTTTTTTTTTTTTTTCCCATATAAATATGTAAAAAAATGAATTTTTTTCACTTAGCATTATAATATATTGTTTTTTTCTTCATTTTTGAGAAATAAAAGTTTTTAGGCTATATTATTGATGTTAAAAACATATAATTTACCCAAAAATTTGAAACTTAAACATAAACCCAAACCTAAAAATATATAATTTACCCAAAAGTTTGAGACTTAAATGTAAACCCAAACCTAAAAATATATAATCTACCCAAAAGTTTAAAACTTTTAAATGTGAACCCAAACCTAAAAATATATAATTTACCCAAAATGTAAACCCAAACCTAAAAACATATAATTTATCCAAACATAAACCCAAACCTAAAAATATGTAAATCGTGCAGTATGGATGTATAATGCAATGGATGGAATCTTTTTATTCAGATGGACACATGAATATATTCAACGGGGATGTGCACATATTTATCTTTATATACTTTTCTTAATTCACTTTATGTTATTCGGCGTACAAGGGTTAGTCTTATGTCATTTGAAGGGATTATCTAGGAGAATTAATTTAAGACATGTGTTTATTATTAAGAGAACCCTACAAAATACTTTTTCCATAAGAATCATTTTATCTTCATTATTCAACTTTCTAAATTAACCTTGATTCGCTTCCAACTTGGTTGATTGATACTAACCTTTGCTTTTATAATATTTTTTGTTTCTCTTTTATATCATTTATTGTCATTATTTCTAAAATTAACGATCAAGTATATTTTGATCTTAAATCACTATTAGTTATGTGACGTAAAAAGAGAAAGTTTTAGGTCACTTAAGGGGTTGTCAAAGAGAATTAATCTAGGCTAATTAATATATATAGATTTTAAATCACCTAATGTAATGTGACATAAAAGAGTTTTTCTTAGACCATTTGAAGAGATGATCAAAGAGAGTAAATTTAGGTTTGTTTATATGTACATGTATCATAATTCATTATAACTTTTGTTTCGTGAATGAGTTAGTCTTTAGTCATTCGAAGCAATCGTTATAGGGAATTAATTTAGGATGTGACTATTTTATTTTTTTTGATTGGTAATGTTTGATTTAAAAAGAGGTTACATTCTGGCCAAATATGGCATTCGTTTACAAAATGTAAAAACTTCCTTGCATTCGGTATTTAACTACTAGGGTTGGCTATGTAATAGCTTATACAATAGAAAAAAGAGACTTCTATTAATAGACATCTAAGAACATACACACCAAAAAAAGACTTTGGTTCAACTATCGAAACCACTTTGCAGCATCCTCTTTGGAAAAGTTCCCAAAGGCTCCACATTTCTCCATGAGTGCCCCAGCTCAGGTGTTGTCATCAACTCCTCCGCTCGTACCAACTTTCAATTCCTTCCTGGCCTATCTAGCTACTATGACCTTTCCACCTTGCCTAGTGACCAACAATTGATGGTGGACATGTGGCCTACAATCCTCATCCAGAGTCGTAGATGACTTGATGGGTGTCATCTTTCTTTTGCGTTCGTTTACCTCAGCTTCCACCTTTTATTTCTCTGCCTTGGTCCTCTCCAGTGCCACAAGCAGCTCATTCCAACCGCCCAAAGCCCGTGCCAAATGGACATCTTCAGGGCTAGCGATCGACCAGACTACAAGCGGTTGCAGACCTAGGTTCCCTCTTCCCACCATTCGGAAGGGCTCTTCACCCATACGCAGCCCCAAACCCACCTCCGCCCGTTGAATAATATCCTCCACGCCCTCCACCCATTTTAAAACCATGCATTACCTGATTACCCTCCTCACTTCCTCCTTCAATTCTGTAACCATCAGAGTGAGAGCCACAAATAGGGATGATATATCCAAGTTTTTCTATGGCCGCCATCCTTTCTGTAGAAAATGCTCTCCTAAGATTTCTCTAATGGCCACGCAAAAGTCATCTCCCTCCACTGTGAAGATATGGCTCAGCCTATTCATAGTGATGGGGCCTTCAAAGGTTGGAATTTTCCCAAAGGTGGAAAGAGAAAATTTAGCCTCCATTGTGCTATTTTTTCTACTTCATCTCAAGGAATATAGCCTTGCTTGTGTCGCCAATGTTTTAAACTTGCCGCTGAAGTCTCTGGAAGAAAATTATGTTTCCATCAAATTTTTGAGAAACTCATCATATCTCTTAACTCCTTGTATGATCTCAGCCTTCACTTACTGTAAGTTCTCAGTTTGGGGGCATCAAATAATTACGAGCTCACCCTTAACTCTTGGCGGCATTCATGGCTTAGTTTCTTGCAAGCCTACCACGTAGGTTGGTGGTGTGACACTTCTATGCTCAGGTTTTGAGAATTCAGCCTCAGCAATGGTATCTCCCTTTAGTAGTTCCCAAATTTTTATATCTCATTCCTAAAGTCTTCAAAGATTTTGAATTTATCCTCAAAGGATCCATCTGCTCCCAGATTTGAAAGTTTATCTGCCAACTCATTTTTTGATCTCGGCACCTATGTGGCTTTGAAATCTTTGAACTCTCCCATCATGCTCCTAATTCTTCTTATATGCTTATTCAGATACCATGTATCCATTTGGCCCTTGGCGATCCCATTTACTACCAGGAGAGAGTCACCTTCCAGGTGAATTCTCCTAAACTGGAGTCTTCTCGCCATGAGGACAACTTCAACTACAGCCAGGAATTCTGCCTCATTATTTGTTCCATCTCGCATCCTTTTGGCGCCTAAATCCAGCATCTCTCCCTTTTCATTACGAGCTATGTATCTTATTCCAGATATACCAAGGTTGCCTCTAAAGGCACCATCAAAATTTATTTTGACCCATCTGGGGGATGGTGGTTGCCATTTGTTTTTTTTGTAATTCCTCTTCCCTAGACAAAGGTTGCACCCTCCCACTCCCATTAACGTGTAGGATGTGACTATTATTAAGAGAACACCATAAAATCTTTTTGTCACAAAGGTCA
Source organism: Thuja plicata (assembly GCA_018584345.1). Taxonomy (NCBI): domain Eukaryota; kingdom Viridiplantae; phylum Streptophyta; class Pinopsida; order Cupressales; family Cupressaceae; genus Thuja; species Thuja plicata. The sequence continues at coordinate 5,289,553 of MU224217.1, forward strand.
TTCTATCTTCATTATACAACTTTCAAAATTAGCACATAACAAAACCCTAAGTCTTGTACTAGGTTGTTTGATGTAATTAGATTTCCATAAT
>MU224217.1:5296094-5336962 GCA_018584345.1 Thuja plicata
CATTTATCCCGCGATTTACAAGATTGTCAAAAAACATGCCAAAATAATGAGCCACATAGCTCCTATCATGAACCCTATCATCGTTGATATAGAAATGAACCTCCTTGATGATAATGAGTTTATTTTGATCTATACTTTCTATCTCATCCAAATTTAATTGTGCATGTCTATAGGTCACATGCACAAATATTGCAACTTGATCATAATGATAATATTGACTTTGGAGCTCTAATTGAGGGGAAAATGTATAGTTCTCCTCAAAATCTACAAATGAAAGAATACAACCAGGTGGGAAATAATTTTTGGAAATATGAAACTGTTTAGCTTGCCATCGTGCACCATGATAATGTTGGATATGAGGATAAATCATAGATCAAAATATGTCCATGAACTAAAGGTATATAAAATCACTCTCCTTCTATGCATTTTTTTTTATTCTTGTCTTGTCTTCATTTGGTATCTCTCATATTCAAATCTCTTCCAATGGACTGGTGTTGTAACATCAATATTATCAAATTGTAAAGGAAATTTCTATAAATTTCCACAATCATTGCATTCATTTTTTATACACTGGACATTGAATTCATCTGAGTCTTCTTAATTATCACATAAAATGGACTTCACAAATTTCGTTGTACTTCCAGGAACCATATCTAGATTAAGTACTGTCATAACCTTTTTATATGATTGCAAGTACAAGTAAAACTCAATATGATTTTAACAACAACATGTTTCACAAACCTTATTTATGTGTACGAAGAAAGGGTGCAACATCTCAAACATTCTCTGACCTATTTTCCCATCTAAAAATTATTGTTTGAATGCTTCAAACAGTTCACTTTGTGTAGTATCGACAAAATATTTTGGATGTGAAATCTTCATACCGGTATCTTCATCTTTCATATGTATAGTGTCCCTTCTATTGGAAGAAACACGAGAGTGGTTGGTCCAAAATTCAATGACCCGTCTTCTTACATCTTTAGAAATTCTATCTTTTCAAGGAACTCTACAAATTTGTACCCAATTATTTTCAATGTCCATATCCAACATATTTCTCTTCCTAATATATCTCTGAACGGTACTTTGAGATACCTTGAGTAAATCAAAAATTGCTCAAACTTGATTTCTATGTGTCAATCTCTTACTCAAAATCATAGTCATCAACGCTCTTCTTGCAATATTTGAATTAGATCCTCCATCTGTCATGTTAACAATGTTTAATGCATCTTGTAAATTTTCAATTATTATTTCTTTTACTTGACCTCCTACAATTTTCCTATTATCAACACCCAACAACTCCAAAACCGGAGTCATTTCTCTTTTCTTGAATAAATTTGCAAATTTTTATGCTTTTCCCACCAAAGATTTATCCTCAAAATATTCCTTCCACGTGTGTTTGAGATACAATTTAATAGTGCTTTCAGGTACCAGGTGCTCTGGTGCAATTTAACTAACAAGTGATTCCTCATTCATCTCCTTCAAATTTTACATTGTAGGATAAATATGAATACCTCGACTACTAAAAATATCCTCCTCTAGTTGAGCTGCACCTTCTTCAACATTGATAGATTCTTCTTCAACATCAACTAGTTTCTCTTCGATAAGTTTCGTATGACCTTTCATTTGGTCATCCCTTTTACGATCATATTTCCTTGTTCTAGTCCTTTTATTTCCCATTGCTCAAGTAGAAGCAATAATTGTCTTTCGCTTTAATCCTTCTTGACTAAAAAATGTGCCTTCACACTCCTCTGGAAAAAAATGCCTTTGTAGCTTCCCTGAAAAAATGCCTCCTAGCTTCACAAAACCCTTATATTCTAAAATAAGGAATGAAATTCACAATTGTTATTTTTTTAAATAAATTTTATATATACCCTTGTCTTTGAAAGGGTGGGTCACCTACATGACCACTCGTAGGGGGATGACCCCTAAGGGTACTCGACCGAGTCTGCCTAAGTGGCATGCCATGTTGGCAGCCAGACCTCCAAAAACACAAAAAAAAACTAGAACTTTACACTTTTGTTGTTTCGTTCTCTGCTCAAAATAGAAAATGTCAAAAAACTAAAGTACCCTTTCCTAGATCTCGGAACTATGATTCTTGACATATAAAATTTATATTGTTTCAACTACAAAATGCTGAACAAATTCGCTAAAAACTACATGTAGGTATATTGAGCTTTGAGAAGTCGTTGAATTGAAAAATTTTAAAATCATATGCAACACTAGATAAGAGAGTCCTCTTCAAAAATATGTAATTTATTTTTTTTTGGTATAGTTTTGATAGGGGGAAAGTGGCGGGAGAAAAAAATTGTTGATTTCAAGTAATTTTGACTTTGAATACTTATAACGGGCAAATTATAGATCGAAAACACTTCTTTCTTTTTTATGCACTAGTTATACATGTCATCTAAAACATTTTCTGAAATTGGAGGAAAGAAATGTTTTACTTATAATGATTTGGCGGGAAGTAAACTCCCTGATTTGTAATATTTATCAGGAAATGAAAAACAGACCTAAAAAAATTAAAAAACATATTATTTTTTGTTCAATTTAAAAAAAAATAAAATTATAGGCATAAAATTCATCCTATTTCACACATTTCATCAGTTTACATCATCTTCAAATTCTCAACAAAAATGTGACTTTTATGCCTTTGAAATTTTACATTTTTGGTGTTGTTAATCTTTTCCTTTGTAAAAGGGTGACAACTTATTGTGCTTTTACCTGATAGTTGTGATATTACTAATTGTATGAAATCAATTTTTGTCAAGTGGAAACTAGTAATGTTGATAATGTTTCATGTAGCAATTATTTAGATCAAGGAGACATGTGCCAAGATGAAGACGTGTAATGGGTTGCTTGTTGACTTGTTTGAGCCACATTTTGAAATGTTTCGTGTGAAGTTGAAAGAGGGTTCAAACTTTAGATCAGATTGTCATCTTGGACCAAAGGTATGTTCATTTTTCCAAGAATAGTAAGTAAATAATGTTGATGCATCGTGTTTACTGCATTTTGAAATGAATCAACAAGAGGATATCAACTATCAGGCAAAAATTGATTCTTTTCTTTTTCCAGTTCAGCATGATGGAGTTTTTCAAAAGCCTAGCGGTGAGTTGAATTTAGAAGAATGTTGTGTTTATCGTGAATGTGTTTTGCATGATGAATATCATGTAAGTCTTCCATGTAGTTATAAATTGTTTGGGTTGATGCATGATGATAAAGTTCAAAATGATGAAAAGTATGCATATAATGTTGGTTGTGTGAGTATGTTGAAGGGTTCCATTTATCCCTAATTCCACCTCATGTTATTTTGATTGAAGACGTAAGATTGTTTATTCATTGTAATATTGTTGAGTTAGGAAATGAACAAATATAGAAGGAATACTTGGCAATGTGCAATAATGGAGAACTTAAGGATGAGTTCAAACATCTACAAATGAAGGGTTTGACACACATTTTGGACTTACCAAAAATCTTTAAGGAGGAGTAGATTCTATATTTCTTGATTAATTTTCATGATTAATTCATATGGATGGACCAACCGATCAAGATCACCAAGGAGTTGATTCATTTGATAATAGGTTTCTCAGTGGATGGAGAATCTTGTACCCTAAGGCAAATATCCATGAATATGGTAGCACAAATCACTAAGTCAAAGAAAGATCATAGAGAAATGACGATATCCAACATTGAATATCAAGAGGTTTGATTTGCATCAATGATTGTCGTATATTAGGTCTACTAGTCGAGTCAATTGAATAGTGTGCTCTACAGAGCTATTCATGTCGCTTATCGGATAACTAAGGAAAGAACCAAATATGACCTAGCTGATATGGTGACATCATAGTTATTGGAAAAATTGAAGAGGATTCAAACCGATAAAAAAAATCACTAAAGTTTGGATCTCTTTTGGTATGTATGTTCTTCTATGTTCATAATTTCTTCCCTGGAAAAGGAGCAGTAACATGGAAGACATATATACCAGCTTTATACCAAATCAATGAGTACATAGGTGAACTAGGAGATAACCTAAACAAAATTATGTGGGGATACTTTAATTACTTTTAGGATAGAATGCACACAAGGTATAGAGTTACACCACATATCTTGGAGAAGTACATAGATACTATTTGTTTTCTAGTTGATATTGACACTTGCAAGATTCAAGCGGTAGATTCCAGGATTTCATGGATACTATAAATGGGATATGAAACTGATGAACAATCGTTAACCTTGAACATTTAAGCATTATAGAAATTATCGATTAATAAGCAATCAAAGAGGTATGGAAAATTTGAGGAAGCTTATGAGAGAATTACTTTAGAACTCAAAAATACAATAATAGAAAGAAAAGAAAAGAAGATCATAAGTCATTTGGAAGAGAAGTTTGTAACTGGTGAAGGGAACAATTCAAAAAGTGAGAGATATAAGAGCATTCCAGATGCTTATGCTAAGAGGAAAAGGAAGCAAGTAGATACTCAAAGTGAGACTCAAAAATTACCATCAATAGAAGATACGGGTATGGAAAATATTGATGAAGTTAAATATTCTGAACCTATGCTACCTAAGGTACCTCAACCTATCAAGACAAAACCATATGTAAAGATAAAAATTCAAGGACAGACAAAGGCCTCTCCTAGAAATAATAAGAAGAAGAAGATAGAACTAGACCGTGATAAAATTGATTCAGAAAAGGAGATCACTAACATGGGGAAGTCTAAAAAGACAAAATTCAATATTCCTAAGAGTGCTACCGAAGTTTTAAATGCAATAAGAGAACATGGAATGATAGGTGATATTAGCAACTTTAAATTCTCTAAATTGTCCGATGAAGACAAGAAAAATATTGAAGATGCTATTGTATTTCACTTTCACAAATTCATCAGAGCACCAAGGCAAATAAAAATTCATATAGTTGATTAACTATATGAATAAATTAAGGTTAGATGGGAGTCTGTAGTTGAAACTAAAAAGGAGATAAGAGAAAGGACACTTCTCTATACTATGACACATTTGACAATAAATGAAGTAGATGAAGCACTTGAAAAATATAAAGACAGATTTAGTATTGGTCATAGGACTGTAAGACTACTAGCTGGAAAGGAGAAGGACATTAAAGAAGAAATAGTGGTGATATAGAAAAGGATATACAATCTAGATCAACCACAAGTAACAAACATAACAAGTACATCTCAAGTAGATGATACTTTTACTTTGATAGAGATAATAGGAGATGTGTTAGGTAGTATTCCAAATGTTTTTACTCATATTGACCTAACAAAGGATTCAGTTAATGATGATATGGTTGAAGATATCACTGAAAATCCCATCTCTCATATGGTTGGAAATGAAGTTGAAGATGTACCACTTCAGTCTCCACTTGATATAAACCATGTTGAGATCAATGATGATGTAGTTGATATTAAACCAAACAAGGTTGATAGGACAGAAAAGAGTAAGGAAATAGAACATGTGAGTAAGACCACAGTTCAATGAAAGGACATAATAGAAAAAGTAAAGGATACAGAACAAGGTGAAGCAAATCAAGAAAAACAAGATGAGGAACAACAAGACCAAGAAAAGGACATAGAGACAAACAAGGAAACAAGTAACACTGGAATAGGTGAGCAAAGTACCAAAGATGGAGTTGACACAAAAGGATAACACCACTAGTTCCTCTCAAACCAACACAGAGGATACTAATGAGAAGAAGAAAAGGAAGAGAATAGAAGAAGATAACGAAGAAGAAGAGGAAGAAGATAATATATAATTTTTTATTATGAAGAAGGATGTTAACAAGTCAAAGCCAAAAGAATAGATACTATTTTCAAGGAAACTGGCTGAAAAGTTTGAGAAGAACATAATAAAATAGAAGAAGTTCAAGAAGAAAATACTAAGGAAAGCAGTTGCTATACTTGCTAATATACTTCTTGATGTAGAACTTGATGAAGAAGCATGTGTGATTGATCATCTCAAAAACTTAGTTGATGCAATCAATAGTCTAGATCATGACATGGAAGAGGAAATGATAAAAACAAGCAAAGAAGAGATTGGAGAAGGAGAGGATGGAGAAGCTACTACAAAAGATTTCTCTTGAGAAGGTTTCACTATTTGAACTGGTAAAGGAACTCAAGGAATCATTACTTGGAGTTGGAAGAATCTTCAACAAACTATGTATTCTGACCAACTTCACTACAAAGATTAAGACAAAGAAGGAAGAGCTGGAAACAAAATTGACTACACTTGTCAACCAATTGGACCCATTGAACAATTTCATGATGGATCATAATGCAAAACTGGAAGAATGATACATACGGATATGGAACTCAAGGCAGAAGAGGACAAGATAAGGATGAATTTTCTGGAATTACAAGGATTTATGACTCCACACATGGACATTATCCAAGCATATCTTAATAAAGATGAAGTAATGATAGGTACTCCAGAAATGAGTACAATTAATGGTATGGAGGATCTGGCTTCACGATTAAACAGTCATCACATTGCCTTCATAATGCTAAAGGATGTTGGAATGACTGTGGAAAGTTGGGACTTAGAGGGGAGGGGTGAATCAGTACCACAAAAACTTATAATTGAAACTGCCTATAACCATATATTGTTGTTGTTGTTGTTGTTTACCAAATTCAATAACTTGAAATAAAACTAATGTAAAGCTCATAAATCATATCATCAAAATATTCAAGTAATAGAACTCATAACTCCATGATTTTATTTACACAAAAATCTTTGGTTAGAGGAAAAAAATGCGGTAGGGATGATACCCACAACCCTCACTAACTGCAGCAAAAAGGGTACTCGATTAAAGCTTACAATGTTTAGCCATTTTGATAGCTTACCCAGTTAAGAGTATACAAATACTTGTTAGGTCTACCTAGTTAGAGGATTTTACAATCTCTTCACTTAGAGATGTACCTTGTTAAAGGTTTTACAAATATAAGATCAGTTAAGATCTACCTAGTTTTGGGATTTACAGCTCTCAATACAATAGTATTAACAACTCAATAATGTCTGCTATATCGCATCAAAAACAAATGTTGATCAAACTCTATGTGCTCTAAAATTTATGTTACCTCAATCTCAAATTGTAATACTTACTCAAAATTTCTCTACTATAGCTAAATATCTTCTTGGTGCTCTCTCCTCAGCTCTTTGTTCTTCATTTATAACTCCTTTAACTTTCACTAACAATATCATCCTTCTATGTATCATTACTCCATTCTGCTCTGTAAATCATCCTTTAAATATAGGAGTTATTGCCTCTTAATCTTATGTGTTAGGTGCACTGTGATTTGTTTTAACTATTAGATCTCCTTTTATGCTCGGTGACTGTGTCACTTTTACCTTGGTACTTGGTATTTTTCTTGGAAATAATAAACTTTCATTAACCGCTTAATCTGCTCCTCAGATCTTCTCTTTGAATTAATTCAATTGTTGATCTTGTAACAAATTGTTCTCTGTGCATTGTAGAGTCATAATTAATGTTGTGTCAATTCATTAAATGCGCCCTTACCACATTTAGAATCAATTAAGTAACTCGGTAGAGTAACTTCTCTTTGCTTGGTTAAATGAACTTTAATACTCGGTAATTGTCAACTTGGTGTACTTCATATGCGCTCGGTGTTAGGTAACTATAGACTCTTGGTGCAATGTCTTTAGCTCTTTTGTGTGCTTTACCAACTTCACTGACTTCATCGGTGTGCATTACCGATTGGTTAAATTTTTGGCTTTCTCCTTTTCACCGATTGATTCTTCTGACTCATATGACTTTGAATTAACTAATGATAACAAAATATCTAATAGAGATAACAATCTCCCCCTTTGACATTAGTTGATCATTTTGACAAAAACCTCAAAGTCATTAAAATTAGTAACTCCCCCTCGGATGTTACTCTCTATACAAAATATGTACAACCCTTCTCCTCTTTTTTCATTTTCACATATATACTTTTTTTTAATTTTGTATTGACTCTATTTCCCTTTTTTAATGAAATCTATATCTGACTCTGTATCTATCTATCTATCTATCTATCTATCTAACTCTCTATATATCCCCCTTTTTTTATAAAAAGTCTCAATAGTAAAAATTATGTATAAAAAATGTGCTTATACCTTTGTTGTATCTCAGCCAGTACAGTCTCCCAATTGTCTCAGAGATTCTATAAGATAAAATTGTGCTCATTGATTTCTGTCGATAGATCCACTATAGTATCTAGGGTGCTGACCTCTGGAAAAATTGCTAGTTCTTTTCCTTTCTTCAAATGTATCTGCATTGATTGCATATGGGGAATCAGTATTTCTTGCAGTTCAAGCAACTCCAATCTCATCTTATCTTCCTCCTGTCTCAATGAGAGTTGAAATCCCATGAGTTCATGTATCTTTGAGTAATAGGTCTGGAACTCTCCAGGCTCAGTAGTTAGCTTTTTAAGCTTCTCAGTCAGCTCTTTTTCAATATATGCCTCCTTATTTTTTATTTCATTGGTAAAGTTTGAAAGAATACAAAATTTCTGAAATAATTTAATGATGGATTGCAAATGTTCTTCAATTTTTGAACATAACTTAGAAAGAGTTACCTTTTATATATCAATATTTTGCAGTAGGTCCTCCATATATTCCTTGTGAATCTTCAACATGTATTCATTCATGTCCTTGTTCGGTCCTTTGATCTGTTGGACTAAATTTCCAACTTGGTCTAGCAGGGGCTCAGACTCATCAATAGTAACTTCAAGAATAATTTCCTACAAAATTTCCTTAACATCTTATAATATGTCAATCTTTTTCTTCTTCGCCAATATCTTTTCATGCTCATCCTTTTGAGCTACAATCTCTGCACAAATGCGTAATTCTTTGGACTTCATCATATTAGGGTCTCCCGGTGGTATGATTATTGGCTTACTCAAATCAATCACATGTTTTCTCTTTTTATTCTTCTTTTTCTCATTCAGTCTTCTCTCTCCATTAGAGAGTTTGGAATGTGATGCCATTGTTGAATCTGGTGACTTGATATGGTGACCGACTATACTCTCCTCTACTTTAACTTCCTCTTTTTGTTTTTCTTCTTCTTTCTCCACATCCTTTTCTTTTAGATTTGATTCCTGCAGCATTTATTTTTGTGTATCTTGTGTCTTTTGAACATTCTAAACATTTGATGTGTCGGTCAATGGTGTGTTCTAGTTTTGTCCTTCAATGTCAGTTGGGGGTTCCAACTCGGTATCCTTCCTATGTTTAGTCTTGATAGCCTCTGGCTAATCAACACTCTATTTTCCTATTTCAACTAGTGGCTCGGTTGCCATATCTTGTGCGACTTTAGTAGTACCAATCTAAATAGTAGTATAACTTTGTACTTGTATTAATATGGGATCAATACTTTTCAATGGTGAAACATCTACATCAATACACTCGGTGTCTGGTACTTGCAAGTCCATTGCATCTTCATCCATTGACAACTTGGTAGGATCTATATCCTCTGATGCATGTTCAATGATTACCTCTGCATTGTCAATGGTTAGATCTATAGGATCTACTTGGCCTATTCTTTCCTTTACCTTGTCAATAATGGTTTCACTTTGATTCTTTATTGCATCAGGTTTCTCAGAATAGATATGTCAAATATATATCTCCACTTTGCATCAGTTTCCATGTCCATAGATAGTATATCTCCATTCATGATTCTTAGGGCTCTTCTATTAACTATAAATCTTTTTGGATATTTTTGTAGTGCTTTACGGATCTCAGATGGTGCAAGGTCAAGAACAGTATGTACAAGTGACCTCTCTCTCTCATTTCTTTTTCGGCATTAAGTGCATACTTCCATCTTGCATCAATCTTATTATGCAACTCTTCTGGTATCTTATTTTCTATTTCTATTGGGGTCAATATATACCTCATTAGTATTACCACAATAGCTTCTTCAATCTTTTTCTTATCTGCATCATTCCTTTTCTCATACTTTTCTTGCCTAAAAGCTCCAAGTCTTCCTATATTCTTTAGATCTTCCAAAGAATCATCTAGACTTTGTTGAACTCTTGAAAAATCTACCACAAGTGTAGACTTAGCTTCCTTATCTGATTTTTTTCACTCTCATCCTCAAGTATTAACTTCCTTGGTGAACGTACAGCTGGTTTTCCTCCTCGGGTTCTCATGTATGGTCTTCCCTTCGGTTTAACTATCTCTGCAACTTCCTTTTCTTTTGGTTTCACTGAAGATATGGTGTTCCTTCCAGTACCTCTTATGCTCGATGAAGTTACAAATGCAAGTTGATTTTCAGAAACAACAATAGCTTGTTCATCATTTCTATCCTTAACACTTGTCACACCAATTCTTAGTGTTTTGGATAGAGTATCAATCATTTTTCCCATCTTCTTGACTTCCTTAGGTATCACAATGTTTTTCTTATTCCTTACTTTCACTTCTTCATAAGTGTCATACCTCTTAGCTTTGGGATCAACTGGTTTTGCTAATTGTGCTTCTATCTATTGTGATCCAATATCAATATCTAGTTCATATCATGTCAGTTGTATCCTCTCAGTTCTAGGCTCAAAAGCCTTGATAATACAAGTGTCAGTGTCAACCTCAAAACATATATTATCTTGATACTTTTCAATCAGTTGAAGTGGAATCCTATACCTCCTATGCATTCTTGCTTGGAAATTTAAAAAGTATTCAGACATAATTGCATCAAAATTATCTCCTAAACTTTGTATATACTCATTTATCTGATAAAGAATAGGTCTTCCAAGGATCCAAACTACATCTCCAATAAAGGGAAATGAATCCTGACAATAGAGGAAAATACATATCAATAATGAACCAAATTTCAAGGTGTTAGTCTTTGCTTTTCTGATTGTGTTCATATTGTCTTCTAATCACTTTAGTAGGATTTCACAAACATCTAATTTAAGTCCTCTCTTTGCTAGCTTATATGCCAAATCCACTTCTCCACATGGTATATTTTCCACTTAGGATGATTGAAACACTTGGTATGATAAGATATTACAAACATACCTTAACTTGGGGTCTTCCACTGCAGATATTCTTATTCCTCTTCCATCCCATTGTGCTTTAGTTAGCTCGGTGAGCTTACCCTTTTTGATTTGTTTAGTGTCCTCAGGATTATCTTTGATGGGGAATCCAACAATAATGTGCAATATGTCTTTAGTGATCTTGACAAGTTCATCCAACCACATGAATTGGTCATGTACTTGATTAAGTACCATTCTTATCCATTCTATTTTAAAAACCCTTGGTAAGTGAATAGCGTGTGTCAAACTTTTTGCTTCCAGGTGAATATGCTCATCCTTCACTTTCCCATTCTCACATAACTTGTTGAATGATGTATCTATCTCCACTTCAAACAAATCTTTAATATTACAATGAATAAATCTGTGGACATCTTCAATTAATATTACTCTCAGAGGTATCAAAGATAGGGCTCCCATTATATCTGTTTTGGTGGCTATAGCTAGGGGTAACTTATATTTCAGATTCACTGGTTCTACTTCCTTCACAACTATAGGCTTTTTTACTCTTGGTTCCATGAATACCTTCAAATACTTTGCTTAAACAAACTAGGGAATACTTTGATAAAACACAACTTTGCAAACTCAACTTAGAATGAAGCAAATGTCTAAAATGTTACTCAATACTCTTGCAAAGATTCAGAATTACCTTGAATTCACTTCGGTGGCTTGATGAAATAATCGCTCTGCAATGTGCTTAGGTGCTCTTTGAAAATGTTAGGTTCAAATAATTTGCAAAATGACCTATTTATACCTTTTTCATGATTAGGGTTTCCAATAGCTCTATTAATGTGCATTAAATGTTCTTATTGAGTCCATTTTTACATTTATATTGACTACATAGTTACTTTGCTTGACCGAGTTAAACAAAATAACTATATATAACAATATTCATTCAAAAAAATTCACAACTTATCCAAATGCATCTTAGTATGCTGATATGGATCTCAACTCTAATTCTAGGAACTGAAGTAGGATTTATTATAAGCATGCAGTTCCTACATACTTCTCACCAATGAGGTGGAGCTCAGTGCAACCAACTCGGTAGAGATGGTGCAGTCTGTCCTTCCGGATGATGATCCTTCATCCTGAGTCTTTATCCTCTAGGTTTTATTCATTTGTTCTTGAATTTCATCAACAGTAGTTTGGGTTTTCACTTTATATTCATCTTTGGTCGGTGCATCACCTCAGTATCTACAATTTCTTGCTAGGTGTCCTACCTTATGAAAATGAAAACATTCCATGTCGGGGTTTCTCCATGCTCTTTGGTTGTTTCTTTTATGCATCAACATGCAATTTGCAGCAATGTGTCCATACCTTCCATAGGATAAACATGAAATTATTGTATTATAGTCCCCTGGTATAGATGTGTATGATCGGTTAGTATTAGAATTCTCTTAGTTAGGCTTCCACTTGTCATTTCTTTTCTTTGTTCTGCACTCTTCAGCTTTGTGTCCAAACTTATTACAATTCTTGCAGTAATTATCAAACTTAGGTTTCCTTGAGTTGTTAGCGAGATTAGTTATGCATTCAAATGTTCGATGTCCATACCTATTGCATCTAAAACAATAACCATCAAACTTAGGTTTACTCAGTTCTTTACCTTTCCTACTCCTACGGACATTAGCAGTGTGTCTAGGCTGATGACATGTAACTGATTGAATGTTTGATAATGTTAAGTTGAAGATAATGCAAGGAATTAAATCAGTTCATGGTTTGTATTTTCATTGATGTCAACTTTATATCATCTATATGGTCATGTACATAATGCCAAAGACTTCAGAGAATCAATGGAACAAAGTTTATGCTTTTGCAATGCATAAAAGTCAAGTATTGACTAAGTGACAGATAACATCAATAGAGTGCACACCATCGGTAAAGGCAAAGAAGAAAATTCACAGTGATACTCAACGAGTAGAAGATAGTGTTTCCCAACGAAGCAAAACCATAGGATGCCCGACAAGCTAAAAATAGAGTTGCCTGATGAGCTAAATCTAATGATGCCCGACGGACATGTTGACGAGACTTTGTGACCAAGTCCGCCAACAGATGTAAGTTGTCACCGGGTATCAAGGTACCAGCCAAATTTTCTTGTAAAGGTTGTTTGGGGAAATGAGATTCCCTGAGCCTTCAAGCACATGAGAGTCGGGGCTCGACAGTGCAGGAGCTTAGTTGGGAATGTAACTATTTTTTTCAGGGGGATAGCTGGTTATCTTGGCTCGTCTTCTCTGAGGATTCAAATAAGCGAGGTTTCCTATGAGAATTTACTAACTTTACCAATTAAACTTCAAAAGATACTACAAGGTTATAAATATTCCATCTACCTATAGTTACATCAAACATTCAAAACATCAACCATGCTCTAACATGATACACTAAATACTGAAGAAATACAAAACCATCAATTCATATTTAATCAATAGCGAGGAAAAGAAGGTCGTTAATCTACTTAAACTATCAAACCAAGGGACATAAAGAAAATGCAATGTAAAATACAACTAACCTAGAGATCAGAATGCTAACAACATCATTGATAGAATCATTCCTTCTTCATTAACAAGTTTCCAGCAAGCACTGGTGTGTACCACAATGGTGGCTCTAGGGGAGAATTTAACTACTAAAAGCTTCTAAAACTAAGGAGTATTGAGCTCTGCAATTGAGAACTTAGAAAACTAAAATGCTATTAGCTATGGACTGCAAAATCATCAATTTTTCTGACACTTGGAATGAGGTCGGACTTATTATTTATACACAAGTTTTGACCTAAAAACTAACCTAACTTACTTTACACTTAAAAATATAATACTATTTCTGGTGGCCGGTACTACCTGCGCCACGTTACAAAAGACCTCGAGACGGAGAAGGTCTGGCATGTCAGAAGAATAAGACAAGGAAGGAGGTGTGGAAGAATCAGCCTCGAGAAGAGAGCTGGGAGGAGAAAAGAAGAAATATGATCCCCCGGGGATCAAGGCTACATGCCTCATTAATTGGAAAACTATCTTGTTGTCTTCAATGTGCCAAGTGTTATGTTGGAGCGGCGCCTTGGGAAGACCACCTGTCAGAATCATCCTTTGAGTTGACATGCCTTGTTACAGTCACCTACCCTCTGATAGTAACCAGTTGGCTTTGGGAGCTGAGACACTGGTCATTGAAAGAATACAAAATTGTCGTATCTGGAACTCCGGGATCCAGAAGATTGCGCCCCAAAGAATAAAGAATGCAACCAATACATGGTTGATGGAATTCTCCAGACTTCGAAGAACTTTATTATTCCTTACTGTTTTTTAATGTCTCTAACACTTGGCTTATGCCTTCTTCATCTATATCTTTAATACTGTCCCATCGACTGCGAACAACCTCCAATGTTTCCTCAACATCTCTGGCCCCATTCCGGAATTCATCCACCATTTTTATGGCATCATGTGACCGGATCATTGTGTTGGATAGTCTAGATAACCTGCCCTGGTCAAAATATCTGACAGCCAGATACAGGGACTCCATCCGTTCATCAAATTTGTTGAGGATGTAGTCTTCCGAGGTGAACATTCTGGTGGTGAAGGGATCGACCTACGATATTCCAACCACAAATGCTTGAAACAGGGCTAAGGGGTATTGGGTCGTGATCACCTTTTCATTCAAGGCCTTAACCAGTTCCTTGCACACCTCAATTTTGAGGCCAAGTCTGGAGTACTAGTCCTGGAGGGAATCATATGATTCATCTCCCAAAATCTCCACCTCTATGGCAGATTCTTCCTCGATGTTGTGAATTTCTTCTATCCTGGCCTTCCACTTTTCATACTTCACTAAATCTTTCTCCCATATAATAGCGGAGCCATTTGCCTAGTTGATAATGGTGTCGACTCGATAAAGGTCAGGGAGGGATGCCACTAGAAATTATCTTATGGTGGCTACCTGCTCGGTGGCCCACCCATCTACAGCCCATGCCTTCTTCTTCATGGCCCGGAGAGAATCCACATCACCCTACACAAGCAGCAATTTGGAAGAAGGGGTTCCCAGGTGGATCTCGGCCAATGGTTGTGTAAGTTCTACCAAAAGTGTGAGGAGATTGGCATTAGTCTCTCTTTCCGCCTTCAACTTTTGGCCCTGCTTGATATATCTGGCCTCTACTGCTTTGGTGGCCTCCCTTAGCAAGTCCAATTCACCTTGCTTGTCTCTCGTCCCCAGTGCCACTTCTGTGATGTTGTAGTCTTTGGGCCTTACGGCCACTGCATCTGCACCTAGAGGGGGTGTTGCGATAGTCGCATCTGTGTTTCCCGCTAGCCCAATCTGGAGAGTATGCACTATCTGCGCTTTCTTGGGCTTCTAGGCCTCTGCATTTCTGGCCATCATTTCGGAAAAGAAGAGTGGAGCGCTTGTTGCTACCATTAGGGCCTTCATCTTCCTTGATTCCACCAGCCATTGGGGCAGCTGGGGCGGCTTTGCAGTTAGGACCTGAGTGTCCAGATTCCCCTCTGAACTTGGCGGTGTGATCCTAGAATGTACATTTTCTTTGGGCTCTTTCTACTTTTCTTTCTCTTGTTCCTTTTCCTGTTCCTTCTCCTTCTCTCCTGGCACTTCGGTATCTTCTTCTAGGTTGGCACCTTGGTTGGTATAGTCTGTGACTTCCCAGCCTGCATCTGTATCGCTTGTTTCTTTGGGGATTTCCCCGTCTTGTTGTTGTTGTTCTCTGGCCCTACTTATTTCTCCTGCCAAAATCTCTTCCTCCACTGGTATATCTTGTGGGAGTGGGTGAGGTCATTGGCCAAAGTTCAGCAATGCGGCCACTTTCACTACCTCACCAAATGTACTCTGGGGCGCCTAATCTCCCGAAGCGACCAAAGGAATTTGGAGCATGATGATTGGGGGTACAGTTGATCCCATGGGTCCAGGTTCCCCGACCATTAGTTTCTCATCTGTTATTTTCCTTGGTTGATTCTCAACCTCTTAGGTTGGTGTTTCTTCTTTCCTTTCCTACTCTTGTTGTTCCTCTTGTATTTCTTCCTGGACTTCCTACTCTATGGTAGGATCTTGTTCCAGGATCTTCTATTTTGCAGGGATATCTTCCTTCTCTTGAGCAGAAATCTCCTCCACCGCATGACCTATACCTTGTTGAAGGTCCATGAGCTCATCAGCTGAGAAAGTGTCATCAAAGTCATCATGCAGGGGCGAGGAGTCAGAAATATTTTCTAGTTCGGGAGAATCTGAAATGACATCTACGGGAGGCAATTCTGGTATACCGGGGCTGGCAGTTGCACTTGATGTGGGGATCACCTTCTTCTTTTTCTTTCTCATTAGTAGAACCTTGGTCTCTAAAATGCTGGTAGACTCTGCCTTGGTGAAATTTTGTCTACTCATCATCACAGCCAATGACAGGGATCCCGTCGGGTGAGCAGACACCATCGGAGTTACGAGGAGAGCAGAAGATATATGTGTGCTTATCTGCTGACTGACTAGCCTCACCAACTCTATTTGTTGTTGTAGTTGTACCATCAAAGGAGTGGGACCTTAGGGAGGTACCTTGGCTGGGGCACCCTCTTTTCCTTTCCCTTTGCTCCTGCTAGGTCCAGCGTCGGTGAAAGATGGAATGGCCTTTCTGACCATTGGTTTCTTTCGAGTGCTCTTGGGACACACCTGGGCAAAATGTTGGTGACTTTCTTCCAAAATAGGGTGACATAATCCCTCGATTGTTAAGTCTTCAGGGGTGGCCCAGTCCACCGGAGGGAGATCTAACTTGTCTAATCCCTGCCCCTTATATGTTGGGTCTTCCAGCGGCCCGTCATCTAAAAAGCCCTTTAGAAAAGTCCAAAGGTCAAGCGCCTTCATGAGTCCTTTAGACATGCGTGAATGTTGTTGGGCCTGGAGATCAAAACTATCTTGGCAGTCTGCCCAAAAATCTTAAATATCTACTTTGTGTGGTGGGGATGCCCAGGGAAGTGCTGTGGCAATCTTGCCTAGAGGATCGTAGTTTTTCCTTGCATGGTGGAATTTGTTAGAATAATAAGTAGAAAAATACAAATATTAATGCACGAAAGAGAACACAAAGACACAGAGATTTAGCGTGGTTCACCCAATCCCTGGGCTACGTCCACCAACAGCGAGTCCAATATCTTTATTATTATCCATTAATTACAATCTAAAACCTGCAACTCAATACCGCCACAAGAAGCTACAAAAATCCCTCATACAATAATGAATCTCCAAACCCTAAGCCCTTTACACATGTATTTGGGACATAACCTAATTAGGGAAAAAATACTCTGACTAATATAAAATTGATGGTCAACCCTGCCCTGGGGTGCTACCCCACAGGGCCCCCGCAAGGGGCGCTGCCCCTTGACCCCGCCTGGGACGCTGCCCTAGGACCCCGCAAGGGGCTTTGCCCCTTGACCCTGAGCTTGGGGGCACGGCCCCCAAACCCCTGTAGATAAGTCTGGGGGGAAATCATGCTGAAAGAAACTGAGTCTGATTAGGCTCCACATACATAACATTCCACCAGTCCCAGGCTTTTCAATTCATTATTTTCCTCCCTTGCTGTGGCGAGGCTGCACATATAATTTCCACACAAAAATGAGAATGGGACATTGATGACCTTCTTCAATGTGAAGCAGGCGTGCAGGTACATCATTTGCCAATAGAACTCCAAAAGAATAATTATGCCCCCACAATACCAAGGAATAAGATGGGGCTTCCTAGAGAAGCTGGTCACCCAAATGTAGGTGTGGTGCTGGAACTGAATATAGTAGCGGTCATAGGTACTGACCAAGTTCATTGCCTCCTGCGACAATCGGTACCTGAAATCCCGAGTAAGTGTTAGAATGTTTTGGTAAATGAAAGCATCATTTACCCGGCATAAATTTAGGAAACTGAGTTCCCATTGTATTTGGGGATAATGATCCCATGGTGTCAACTGGCCCGGCCTGTTTTCAAGTTCATCAACTGTTCCCAAACTTGGAAAAGTCAGTCTTTGTTGGGCTAGTGCCCATAGCACATATGATTTCATGTAGAACTTAGAACTCTGGACGACGTCCTTCAACTACGTTTCCATGTGATTGGCTATGATAGCCGCACAGTTGAAGGTTTGACTGCGAGTGGTGATGTAGTAAAGAAAGTATTACATCCATGTCGAGAAATCCCGGGCATGGGGCAATCTAAAGATCCTACACAAAAATATAATGCCCACCTGAATGGGCTCTTTGAACTCCCCGCGGGGAATTTCCAACTTCATCCTCCTACAATCCCTCTTTGGGGACTTTAGCCAGTGGCTATTGAGATATTTTTGGGAGATAAGGGCAACGTCCTCTAACTCCTACAACGTCTAGGCCTGATTTTGGATAATGGACCCATTGAACTATAGGATCCCTAGCCCTGAGGCAAAAGTTGTTGCATCTAGGGTGACAATTATTGCTGGATACTATAATGGTTAGGGATTTGGAAGCAGGACGGTCCAAGTAGGTGTGTTGTACAAAGTTTCCAGTTGGATTATTAACTCTGGTGATTGCACTAAACAAGGAAAGTTTTCCGCCTTAATGATGCCAGAGGCGGCTAGCTGAGTGGCCAAATTGTCTCCAGTGGCCTTCAACCTATAGACAGCTTGGATTAAGCCTTGGATTTCAGCCCAAAGTCTGAGCTCCATGTCTGTTGTTTCCTGGACTTTGGAATCCACCTTGGATCCCACGAGAACACCCTCCTTTGGGTATTTGGAGGTCAAGGTCAGCTTTGCCAACATCTTTTCAGCCTTGGTTTTTGTGGCCACCTAGGTGGAAGTGGTAGGTATCTCCGGGCTATTAGGAGGGGTGATTACTTCAGACATTTTGATCAATTATCCATAACCTACAAAGACCGGAGAACCGTTAGAACATGATATATATAAAAAGGGCTTTAGAAACTCTAAGGAATTCATCACCACCCTATACCTGTCCAATAAGTGTTAGCATACATCAAAAATCTTGAAATACTTAAACATGGGTGTGAGTAGGACTTCGGGGTGGTGAACCAAGTGACAGGATGAAACAAAATATAAGGGATTTCTCGGGACTCAGAGTCTGGATAAACTAGTCATTATTGTGTCAATGTGACCAATGGGAAACTGTACTTGGCTGATGTGGGTTGGCACATGGTCATGTGACAGAAGACATAAAGGCATTAATGGTGACAAGTGGGTGAAAACAGGGTAAATTGAATGCCAGATGGGACATGGTTTGAATACCCACTCGTAGGAAATTAATTCCACCATTAAGGTGATGAGACATAGGATAGAGAAAGCCAACATGGTTCAAACCAGCAAGCTACCGAGTTAGAGCCATGGTGACTCCCTCTCAACGAGCTTGGTATGGTGAGTGAAAACATGACAGAGTGCGATGAACTCATCAGCTTAGAAGGACACACACAAGATATATACATGAATTTACAGAGGGACGAAGGCCGAAACGGATATACACTAAAATACACAGTATTTACAAACTATTTATAGATTTATATGATATTTACATAAGTACATGAGCTACCCTAAGGAAAAATACAATGTATACATTAGTTTACAACTACACAGAGGGTGGAAAACCCTCTGGCAGAGCCAACCCACCAACAGGAGGCAAACCAAAAAGCAAAACACAAAAGGCAAACCAGCAAAACCAAACAAAGCGAAACCAAAAAGGAAACAACAAGAAAAACAAGAAATAGAAAGAGACCAGAGGAAAAACCAAGGACCTACCTAAAGACACGAAGAACAAGGGAGAAGCACACCAGGAGCACTCTATAACAAGTCTACCCTCGAATGATCATGAACAGACACCGCAAATCAGCTTGTAATTGACCACTAAGCACAGAACAACTCGCAGCTTAATCACAATTTAATCACCTAAGAATCGCTCTAAATTCTATAAGTGTTTTAATCACGATAACTGTGAAAGTGATGGGTAATTTCCATTTATAATCTTAGGATAATAATAATTTACACTTTGCTCCACAAACTCCAGAACAGGCAAACCTCCAGACTCCGGGCCCGAGGATTCCACGTAACCATACCTTCTCGCAAGAAGAAGACATCGTAGTGGAGAATCCCAGAGTCTGAAATTCAGCTCTGGAAAGAAAAAAAAAACTCTGTGACTGGGTCTCGGAGGCACAGAAGACAAAAAAGATAAAGAAAACAAACCCCATAGGAGGAAAAATCCCGGAGAAGAAAACAAAGAAAACAAGAAAAACAAGGCAAGAGCCAAAGCGAAAAGAAGGGACCCAACATTTTGCACACAAAATGTAGGGATGGGTATGCAAAACATAACAAATGGAGACTATCTAGGATGAATGTCTTAGCGCATTTGAGAACTGCAGAATCTCTGCTTAGCAAAACTGGAATCAATCTTTACTCAGTGAATCTTGCTTGCAAGGCGCGAGGTGTCTGAGAAAATTTGGCCCATACATGATTCAATCCTTGGTCTTTCTTCAGTTGTGGAGTGTGTGCTTTGAAATAAAATCAAGTCGATGACCTCTGGGAGAAGTAGAGAAGAGGCACTAAATATATCAAACCAAAGTCCTCAAATCTTGCTTGTTCCCCCAGGATACCAGAATTTCTTCCTTCTTTAGTTCTTTCCTTTTCTCCTCCTTCCTTTTCTGAATGGGAAGGTGGTACTTCTTTCACCTGGGACCTCAAGCTTAGCCAAGTTTCGAGGTGGTACTTCTTTCACCTTTCCATCTAATTCAAATTGCCAAATGGGGAAGAGAACTCTAGACCCAGAAAGAATTTAAATGTTTTCAGACTTGGGCCAACAAACTAGTGCGACCGATCTACTCTTAGTGTGTCTAATTACTTGTTTCTTTTGGTTTTGATTTAACTGATTTCTAGACTTCTGAGGATGAATTTGATGAAGATTACTCATAGCTTGTTACCTAACTCACAAAATAACTCTGGAGTGCAGACCAATTCCACCATGCTTACAATAGATTCCAAGTTCACCAAAAATGCAAAAGGTACCATTCCGGAGACTAGATGTTGTGCGAAGCATACCGGTCTACAAAAAGGGGCGAGCAAAACATTGGGAACCCAAAAAAAGAAAGAATGAAGCCAAAAACAAAATGAAAAGAAAACAAGGGGGCGGTCCCAGAGGACGACCAACAAAACTATTTACAAGGCACCCCAAACGGAGCACCAGGAAAGATATTTACAAGCAAAGGATTTACATAAAGTACAATTCTGGACAAATTCACCTCATTCGAAATAATGCTTGAGAAATTGTCCATTGATGGGAAATAGAATAGCTTCTCCGGTCATGGTACTGAGGTGATAAGTATTTGCCCCGCAGATGTCAGATATCAAGTATGGTCCAAGCTAGAGCCGTTGGAATTTGGCATGTTTTCCCTTCTTTTCCCTGGCCTTTTCCCACAAAAGGACCAGGTCTGAAATCTAAAAGGCCTTATACTAGGCTCATTGGTCAAACCATCATTTTACTACTGCTTGGTGATGCACAAAGTGTTCAAGGGCTATGTCTCTCTATTCTTCCATTTGCACCAAATTTAGGAGCCAGACTTCCACAATGTTGTCCCGGTTACCGAATTCCTACATGAACTGTAAAACTAGGATCTGTAAGTTAATGGGGAATACTAGGTTTTGGCCATAAACCAGGTGGAATGGGGAAGTCCCTAGGGCTGCCTTTATTTGGATATGATCTTCCTAGAGAGCGAATCTAAGCTTTTAGTGCCAATTCTGGGGATTCTGTTCCAATAGATGTTTGATCACCTCAAGTAAATTTTTGTGGTTGATTCAACAACACCATTCCCCTGAGGGTAATAGTTGCTGGAGAAATTCAGAGTGATCTTCTTGTCATAGGTCCATTCAAGTAATTATGCTGAGTAAAATGTCAGATCATTGTCACACACTATAGCAAAATGCATCCCAAATCGTGTGCCGATGTTTTCTTCTAGGAATTTTATGACTACATTTGTCGTGTTGTTTTTACAAGGGATTGCTTCAGACCACCGAGTGCAATAGTTGGTTGCAGTTAGAATGTATCAATAGTTGGCAGATGATTTGGGGTTGATTTCCTTGATAAAGTCAAATGCCCATTGGACGAAAGGTCTAGCTTCGAAGATCAGTTGCAAAGGCATAGCCGGGTTCTGTTCATGATGTGTCATGGTCTGGCAAGTATGGCACCTCCTGGCATGAGTGTAGACATCTTTAAAGATACAGGGCCAATAGTATCCAGCCCGGAGGATTTGATGGGCAGTGGCATCAGCTAAGCCATGCTCGGTTCCAAACTGCCCATGAAATTCTTCAATTATCTTTGCAGCTTGAACCCTATCAATGCACTGGAGGTACACTCCCTCATACTTCCTACAAAAAAGCGTGGCATTTTTTTATCATGAAGTGTGTTTTTTTCAATTGTAGGGCGCGATGTTTGTTTGGAGGCAATCCCTCCAGGCATCTGTTATTCAACAAGTACACCAGGCCTATGTACCATAGATCCTGAGTGATGGACTCCACTGTATATGCCTAACATTCGATGAGTGGAGTTTCTTCTGCCATCGCTCTACATAGTCCCTGGCCTTGGACTATCTCATGGGTTACATTTCTAAATCATACTCTTAGAGGATGGCCATCTATTTCCCCCGTCTTTCACCCAATTCACTCTGTATCAGCAGGAATTTTACTGCCTGGTCTGAGATGATAGCACACACTTTGCTTCGGAGGATGTAATGCCAGAATTTCTTCACGGTGCGGACAATAGCAAAGGCCTATTTTTCCACAGGTGAATACTAGAATTTGGCGTTCTTAAAGGGGGAGCTCATGAAGTCTATTGGTCATTCCTCCCCTTTAACTTTCTGGGTCAAAACTGTCACTGCAGAATGCGGCGAAGCAAAGGAATAAATGTAAAATGGGAGGCAATAGTCTGGACTAGCCAAGACTAGGGCCTCTGCGATTGTATGTTTCATCTGGGCGAATGCTCACTTTGCTTCAGGGCTCCACTTAATCTTAGTATCTTTCTTCATCATCTCATTGAGTGGTTTTACAATCTCGGTGAATCCAGTGATGAATCATCGGACAAAATTGATCTTCCCAAAAAAAGATCTCATTTCCTCTTTTTTTTCGGGCATTTATAGATTTAGCAGTGCTTCAACTCTCTCAGGGTCAATGGATATACCCTTCTCGGAGACAATATGCCTGAGCAACTTCCCTTTAGTGACCCTGAATATGCATTTCTTAGGGTTGAGGGATATTCCATACCGGCGACATCTCTCGCAAATCTGGGCGAGGTGGGTAGAATGATCATGCATGTCCCAGGAAAAGATAGTCAAATCATCCATATAGATGATTATACATCAGTTCACAAGGCCCTTAAACGCAATGTCCATAGCCTTCTGAAATGTGGCTCCTGCGTTGATCAGGCCAAAGGGCATTCTCCGGTAGGCGAGCATTCCCCACTTGGTGGTAAATGTCATTCTGTCTCTATCCTCATATTTAACCATGACTTGGTTATACCCAGAGTACCCATCCAAGAAAGACATTATTTGTGATCCGTTCATGATTTGCAATACCTCATCCAACGAAGGGAGAGGGTAATTATATTTCTTGGAAGATT
The DNA here is from genome assembly GCA_018584345.1 of Thuja plicata. Taxonomy (NCBI): domain Eukaryota; kingdom Viridiplantae; phylum Streptophyta; class Pinopsida; order Cupressales; family Cupressaceae; genus Thuja; species Thuja plicata. Next base: position 5,319,697 of record MU224217.1, read on the forward strand.
TGTTTAAATTTCACAAATCCACGTAAAGGCGGATCTTGCCGCTTTTCTTCCTCATAGGGACTAGGTTGGCGACCCACGTAGTATGCCGGATTGGGAAGATTATCTAGGCTAACAGTAATTTTTGAACCTCCTGGTGAATCAGAGGCTCAATCAGTGGGTTGACCGGTCATTGCTTTTGCCAGAAAGGCTTAGCGTCAGGTTTCAGTGGGATAGTATGAGTCATGATGGATGTATCATATGTCTTCATATCCTCATACCCCCATGCAATTATGTCTATGTATTCTTAGAGAACCGCAAGAATCTTCTCCTTCTCCTTTGGGGAGAAGGAGGTGCCAATGTGTATCATTTTCTCTTCACCGGGCTGGGCGATGTTCACCTTTTCAAATTTTCCTCCCTCAGTGGAGGACGATATCTTTTCCTGGCCCCGAGGGTCCGAGTCAAATATTTTTTCAAGTGTGACCATCCCCTTAGGGATGGTTTTGGTTGGCAAGTCCATGATCATGTCGTCTTCATAACCCTGTCCAGTATCATCATGATCTCTCTCCTCCACTATCTGGTCTTCAAAGACACCAACAATTATCGTAAAGGCCAGGATATGTTGATCATCTTCAAAGACCTAAAAATGGGTGACATTGTATGGGATGGATGGGGTGGGGATCATCTCAATAGAAAATTTCTAGAGTCAGGAGCCAGCCATTGGCTCAAGCGTGCTGACGGAAATGGAAAGGGCATCTGAGACATAATTCCATCTCTAAGGAATAAGATCAATGCCAAAAGCATCAAAATCCTTAATAAGGCTCCATACTTGGTTGCGGTATGCGGCCAACCTTTTGTCGTGACAGGTGTATTGACTTCAGACCTGCTTTACAATCAACTTTGAATCACCCAGAGCTCGGAGGCAAGTGATTCCTCTCCTTAGTGCAAATAGAAGTACAAGGACCAAAGCCTCGTAATTTGTTACATTATTCGTGTAGTTAAATTGCAACCTATAGGACATGGGGAAGGATTTACCCTACAGGTTGATTAATTCCACTCCGGCCCCACAACCCTGTTTGGATTGGGACCCATCGAACTTAAGGGTCCACAAGTCATTGTTCATTGTCTAGGGATGGGAAGATGAAGTGGTCTTTGGATTGTTCTTGGGAAGGTTGGGAGGATTTTCCTCAAGCACTGATGATACGTGGGTGAGGCCTACCTCCGAAGAGATTTTTGGTTGAGATTCCTAGATAGGCAGTGCCAACGAGGCATCGCCGATAGAAATATTTAGTTTCGGGGAATCATATGTGTGCTCTTTCTCCTAGAGGGCATTGATGTGTCGGGTAGCAGCGGAAAGATAAGGCTCACACTCTAGCTCAGAATGTTTTTGATAATGCACCCGACACCAAGTGTCAGACAAGAGTGTGGTGGGGGTCGCTGCGGCACCCTGAGAGTTAACCTCAACCCTCAATTTTTCTTCCAGGTCTTGGGTTCTCTGAGAGACTATGGGGTCCTCCCTGGGGGTGAAATCGAATGTTAAAATATCAAGGGGTTGGTACACCCTGGGGTAATCTCAGAGAAGAGGACCTCATTTACCCTCCCAAATTTGGTGAGGGCCTGTTTCATTTGGGGCTCACTTTCAACCTAGATCTGGTTAGATTCTCCCTCCTAGGGGAGCCACAAGTGGGAAAAGTCAGTCGAGAAATATCCATTCAGGGACTTGGACCAATTGTGACTTAATAACATCCCATAAGTCTTTGGGATGTCCACCACTTGGATGTCAATCACACTGGCTATCCTGGGGTCCTAGATGAGTTGAACACAGATATTTTTTTAGCTCACCCACCATTTTTATAGCAATTTTATCTAGCTGGATTACTGCGCCATTAGACGGGGTGGGGCAAAATTTGAGCTTCTGGCATATGGATAAAGGCATGATGTTGTCCGAAGCCCCAGAGTCTACCACACAATTGTGTATATTCTTCCCTTCTATGTTCAAACCTAGTAGGAAGGAAGGATCCTCAGTGTTACCCTAGAAGACAGCTACGTTGGCGTCATTAAAAGAGATAGTCTTGGGTGGGTGACTGACGGCTTCCAAGTTTTTGAAGAGCTTTAGAAGAGACTTCTTCTACTCAGGACAGTTTCGCAAAACCTCCATCAAGGTCATGGAGGTGGTGGTTTGTTCTAACACCTTCGTAATGTCAAACCTTCCTCCCGAGAATCGGTGGCTTCCCTCAGTCGGGTCCTTAGCTTGGTTAGCGCCAAGGCCCTTCGAAGGGATGAACCGATCAGTCATTTTGTCCCGAGGAGGAGTATCTTTGCGAGGTGTGGGTGTGTAAACTAGTCCTTTACCAGCCTAACTCCGAGTGTTGTAAGGATTCTATGGGTTGGTGAAGGCATTGGCCTCAAAGGCCGGAATAGATTCATCAAAGAACCCCTGCAGTTCGGGTTCTTCTTCGTCTTCCTTATCTATTCTAAAGAAGACGATCTCATAAGTGAAGGCACCATGAGTGGGCTCTTGTATAGGAGGCTCTAGGGGAGTAGGATCAGAAGCTTGTTGTTCATCCAGCTAGGAAATCATGATGAATTTCTCCAGTGTGGCATAGTTTACGTTGTTATGAGAGCCTGTGTCATGCAATCTACACCAGTTGGTCATAGGTTGGAATTCTACAACTGGTATGAAATGGGAAGGTCCAGTGCTACCCTAATTGGTGTTTTATTTCATAGGGGGGCCTCTGGTGTTAGCATTGTTGTTCCATTGATGTTGACTAGTTCAGGGCCCGTTGTTGTAATTTCTTCCTCCGACATTATTTTTTCATTAGCTGGAGATAATATTCCCTCTCTGGGAATTAGTGTTGTGGGGTGCAAAGGACCCCGCCTTCAATTGGCGCATTTCCACATTTAGTGTAGAAAACATTCACCGGAGGGATTCAACCTTGGTGGTCAACTGGGTATTCGCGTCACAGTATGACAGTTGTTGTTGTTGGTTTCCTGGAAAAGGGGCAGCATTCGTTGGAGTCAGGGGGCAACAATCCTCTAGCCACAGATGACTGAAAGAAAGATACTCTGAATGGTTATGTCTATGGGTGTTGCATTTGTTGTGGTTGGTTCCAGGGAAAGGATTCTAGACCCGGTGTTGTCTAAACTTGCGATGGATACATGTACCGGGCCTGCTGGTCTATCGGCGGTGGTGGGGGACTCATGGACATCGTGGGGGCACCCATTGCCTAATTGGGGTTATATCCCCAGCATAAGAAGTTTCACCAGGTATCATGTTAAATGGCACGTTCTGCCCAATCCCGCTCGGAGATTTTTTAAGACCAAAGGACAATTCCAAGGCCAGGTTGTAAACCTTTGCCAAAGTATCCCGATCACCGGGAGCAGTAGTTCTCCAGAGGAGAGTGGCAATGAAAGGGTCCATCATGTTAAGATAGGTCTGGATAGTTACATTCGCAGATGGGATGAAGCAACCCCTGCACTATTTCAGGGTGCGTTGGAACCGGTGGTTGAATGCTGCAAGGGGCTCATTCAGTTTCTTCCTGATGAAAATGAGTTGGTTGTGGGACCACACTGGGTCTACATGTACATGAAAAGTAGCTAGGAAGATGTCCTCCATGTCCTGCCAACTATTGATGGAGTTGGCAGGAAGGTTGATGTACCAGTTCAGTTTGTTCTATCCCAAGGACAGAGGGAACACCCGGGTCACAACATCCTAATGTTGGATCCAGTGTCGGTTCATGGCATCTTTGTATGCCTACAGATGCTCTTCTATGATTCTTGAGCCTAAATGCTCATATCGGGGACAAATACTTTTTGGGTGTGCAGGAAGATCATTGGCTGCACCCAAAAAAGTTCCCATCAAAGACTCGATGTTTCCAAAATATGCAGCCATCGAGGGCATTGGGTTTTGACTAGGTTGAGTGTTAATTCCTAGTGCCGTCTGGGGAACTTGGGTATTCTGAGTTGTAGTATATCCTCAGACAATGGCGGCTGGTTTGGCTTTCAGGTTCATTTCCTTCGAGCAAGAGGATAGAGCTCAACAAACCTTCTGGGATTGGCAACTAATCTAAGGACTCTTTCGAATCTCACAGGTGAAAATGATCCAATCCCACTGAAGGTCTGACTACTAAAACTATGACTTGGGGAACTCTCGGGCAGTGTAAAATTAGAATTTCGAGGGGGGCGAGCTCATGCCCTCCCTCTAGTGCCAGTTTCTATTGATGGGAGTTTATGACCGGGTCCACCAATAGATGTAAGTTATCACCGGGTACTGGGGTACCATGCAACTTCACCTGTAAAGGTTTTCTAGGGAAATGAGACTCCCTGAGCCTTCAAGCATGTGAGAGTCGGGTCTTGACAATGCGGGAGCTGAGTTGGGAATGTGACTATTTTTTTTGGGGGGATAGCTAGTTATCTTGGCTCGTCTTCTCTGGGGATTCAAATAAGTGGGGTTTCCTACGAGCATTTACTAACTTTACCAAATAAACTTCAAAAGATACTGCAAGGTTAGAAATATTCCATCTACCTATAGTTACGCCAAACATTCAAAACATCAACCATGCTCTAAAATGCTACACTAAATATCGAAGAAATACAAAACCATCAGTTCATATTTAATCAATAGTGAGGAAAATAAGGTCGTTAATCTACTTAAACTATCAGACCAAGGGACATAAAGAACATGCAACGTAAAATACCATTAACCCGGAGATCAGAATGCTAACAACATTAGTGATAGAATCCTTCCTTCTTCATTAACAAGTTTCCAGCAAGCACTGGTGCGTACCACAATGGTGGCTCCAAGGGAGCATTTAACTACTAAAAGCTTCTAAAACTAAGGAGCATTGAGCTCTACAACTGAGAACTGAGAAAACTAAAATGCTATTAGCTATGGATTGAAAAATCATCAATTTCACCAACCTTTGGAATGAGGTTGGACTTATTATTTATACACAAGTTTTGACCTAAAAACTAAACTAACTTACTTTACACTTAACAATATAATACTATTTTCGATGGCCGGTACTACTTGCACCACACTACAAAAGACCTCGAGACGGAGAAGGTCTGACATGTCAGAAGAATAAGACAAGGAAGGAGGAGTGGAAGAATCAGCCTCGAGAAGAGAGCCAGGAGGAGAAAAGAAGAAATTTGATCCCCCAGGGATCGAGGCTACATGCCTCATTAATGGAAAAAGTGGCTCATTGTCTTCGATGTGCCAGGTGTTACATTGGAGCGATGCCTTGGGAAGACCACCTGTCAGAATCATCCTCTGAGTTGACGTGCCTTGTTGCAGTCACCTACTTTCTGACACTTTTATTAACCCTCTGATAGTGACCGATCGGCTTTGGGAACCGAGACACTGGTCACTAAAAGAATACAAAATTGTGGGATCCGGAACTCCGGGATCCAAAAGCTTGCACCCCAAAGAATAAAGAATGCAACCGATACATGGTTGATGGAATTCTCTAGACTCCGAAGAACTTTATTGTTCCTTACTATTTTTCAATGTCTCCAACACCTGGCTTATGCCTTCTTCATCTATATCTTTAATACTATCCCATCGACTGCCAACAACATCCAATGTTTCCTCAACATCTCCGGCTCCGTTCTGGAATTCATCCACCATTTTTATGGCGTCATACAACTGGATCATTGTCTTGGATAGTCTAGATAACCTGCCTTGGTCAAAATCTCTGGCAGCCGGATACAAGGACTCCATTCATTCATCAAATTTGCTGAGAACGTAGTCCTCCAAGGTGCACATTCCGGTGGTGAAGGGATCAACCTGCAATATTCCAATCACAAATGCTTGAAATAGGCCTAAGGGGTATTGGGCCACGGTCACCTTTTCTTTCAAGGCCTTAACTAGTTCCTTGCACACCTCAATTTTGAGGCTAACTCTGGAGTATTGGGCCTGGAGGGAATCATATGATTTTTCGCCCAAAATCTCCGCCTCTATGGTGGCTTTTTCCCTAATGTTGCAAATTTCTTCCAGCCTGGCCTTCCACTTTTCATACTTCAATAAATCTTGCTCCCATATAAGAGTGGAGCCATTTGCCTGGTTGATAAGGGTGTTGACCTGATAAAGGTCTGGGAGGGACGCCGCTAGAAATTATCTTATGCAAGCGGCAATCTGGAAGAAGGGGTTCCTGGGTGGATCTCGGCCAATGGTTGTGTAAGTTCTACCAGAAGTGCGAGGAAATTGGTATTAGTCTCTCTTTCCTCCTTAAACTTCTGGCCCTGCTTGATATATCTGGCCTCTACTACTTTGGTGGCCTTCCTTAGCAAGTCCAGTTCACCTTGCTTGTCTCTCCTCCCCAGTGCCACTTTTGTGATGTTGTAGTCTTCGGGCCTTACGACCGCTGCATCTACACCTAGAGGGGGTGTTGCGATAGTCGCAACTATGTTTCCTATCGGCCTAGTCTAGAGAGTATGGACTGTTTGCGCTTTCTTGGGCTTCTGGGCCTCTGCATTTTTGGCCATCATTTCGGCCAAGGAGAGCGGAGTGCTTGTTGCTATTTTTGGGGCCTTCCTCTTCCTTGATTCCACCAGCCATTAGGGTGGCTGGGGCGGCTTTGCAGTTAGGACCTGAGCATCTAGATTCCCCTCTGAACTTGGTGGTGTGTTACCAGAATGTACATTTTCTTCAGGCTCTTTCTCTTTTTCTTGCTCTTGTTCCTTTTCATGTACCTGCTCCTACTCTCCTGGCACTTCAGTATCTTCCGCAAGGTTGGCACCTTGGTTGGTTGAGTCTGGGACTTCCCAGTCTGCATCTGTATCCCTTGTTTCTTTGGGGAATTCCCCATCTTGTTGTTGTTGTTGTTCTCCGGCCCTACTTATTTCTTTTGCCAGAATCTCTTCCTCCACTGGGATATCTTGTGGGAGTGGGTGAGGTCGTTGGCCAAAGTTCAGTAATGCGGCCACTTTCACTACCTCACCAAATGTACTCCAGGGCGCCTGATCTCCCGGAGTGACCAAAGGCATTTGGAGCGTGATGATCGGGGGTACGGTTGGTCCCATGGGTCCAGGTTCTTGAACATCAGTTTCTCATTTATTATTTTCCTTGGTCGATTCTTAACCTCTTAGGTCAGTGTTTCTTCTTGCCTTTCCTGCTCTTGTTTTTCCTCTTGTATGTCTTCCTGGAATTCCTGCTCTATGGCACGCTCTTGGTCTGGGATCTCCTATTCTACAGGGATATCTTCCTTCTCTTGAGCAAAAATCTCCTCCATCGTGTGACCTATACCTTGTTGAAGGTCCATGAGCTCGTCCGCTGAGAAAGTGTCATCAAAGTCATCATGTAGGGGTGAGGAGTCAAAAATATTTTCTAGTCCAGGAGAATCCAAACTGACATCTACGGGAGGCAATTCTGGCATACCGCGGCTGTGGCTGCGCTTGGTGTGTGGGTCACCTTCTTCTTTTTCTTTCTTATCAATGGAATCCTGCTCTCTAAAATGCTGGTAGACTCCACCTCAGTGAAAGTCTGTCTGCTCATCATCACGGCCAACGATGAGGATCCCGTCGAGCGAGCAAACACCATCAGAGTTACGAGGAGGTCGGAAGATATCTACTTGCTTATCTACTGGCTGACCAGCCTCGCCGACTCCATTTGTTGTTGTAGTTGTACCATCAAAGCAGTGGGACCTTGGGGAGATACCTTGGCTGGGGCGCCCTCTTTTTCTTTCCCTTTTCTCATTCTAGGTCTGGCGTTAGCGGAAGATGGAATGGCCTTTCTGACCATTGGTTTCTTTTGGGTGCTCTTGGGACACACTCGGGCAAAATATTGGTGACTTTCTTCCAAAATAGGGTGACATACTCCCTTGATTGTTAAGTCTTCAGTGGTGGCCCAGTCCACTGGAGGGAGATCTAACTTGTCTAACCCCTGCCCCTTGTATGTTGGGTCTTCTAGCGGCCCGTCATCAGAAAAGCCCTTCGAAAAAGTCCAAAGGTTGAGCACCTTCATGAGTCCTTTGGACATGTGCGAATGTTGTCAGGCTCGAAGATCAAAGCTATCTTGGTAGTCCACCCAAATGTCTTCGATATCTACTTCGTGTGGCGGGGATGCCCGGGGAAGTGTTGTGGCAATCTTGCCTAGAGGATTGTAGTTTTTCCTAGTGTGGTGGAATTCCACCAGTCCCAATATTTTCAATTCATTATTTTCCTCCCTTGCCATGGCAAGGTTGCATGTATAATTTATGCACGAAAATGGGAATGGGACATTGATGACATTCTTCAATGTAAAGAAGGCGTGCAGGTCCATCATCTATCGACAGAACTCCAAAAGAATAATTATGTCCCCGCAATACTGGGGAAGAAGATGGGGCTTCCCAGAGAAGCCGATCACCTGAATGTAGGTGTGGTGTTGGAACTAAATAAAGTAGTGGCCATAGGTACTGACCAAGTTCATTTCCTCCTGTGACAATCGGTACCTGGAATCCCGAGTAAGTGTTAGAATGTTTTGGTAAATGAAAGTATCATTTACCCGATAGAAATTCAGGAAACTAAGTTCCCATTTTATTTGGGGATAATGATCCCATGGTGTCAACTGGCCTGGCCCGTTTTCAAGTTCACCAACTGTTCCCAAACCTAGAAAATTTGATCTTTGTTGGGCTAGTGCCCATAGTATGTATGATGTCATGTAGAACTTAGAACTCTAGATGATGCCCTTCAATTGCGTGTCCATGTGATTGGCTATGATAGCTGCCCAGTTGAACGTTTGACTATGAGTGGTGATGTAGTAAAGAAAGTAGTACATCCATGCCGAGAAATCCTGGGCATGGGGCAATCCAAAGATCCTGCACAAAAATATAATGCCCACCTGAATGCGCTCTTTGAACTCCCCACAGGGAATTTCCAACTCCATCCTCCTATAATCCCTCTCTGGGGACTTCAACCAGTGGCTATTGAGATATTTCTAGGAGATAAGGGAAACGTCCTCGAAATCTTGCAATGTCTGGGCCCAATTCTGGATAATGGACCCATTGAACTGTGGGATCCCCAGCCCTAAGGCAAAAGTTGTTGCATCCAGGGTGACAATTATTGCTGGATACTGTAATGGCCAGGGATCTGGAAGCAAAACAGTCTGAGTAGGTGCATTGTACAAAGTTTCCAGTTGGAGTATTAACTCTGGTGATTGCACCAAACAAGGAAAGTTTGCCGCCTTAATGATGCTGGAGGCGGCTAGCTGAGTGACCAAATTATCTCTGGTGGCCTTCAACCTGTAGACGACTTGCATTAAGCCTTGCATTTCAGCCCAAAGTCTGGGCTCCGTGTCTGTTATTTCCTGGACTTTGGAATCCACCTTGGATCCCACAAGAACACCCTCCTTTGGGTATTTGGAGCTCAAGGGCAGCGTTGCCAACATCTTTTTGGCCTTGGTTTTTGTGGCCTCCCGGGTGGAAGTGGTAGGTAGCTCTGGGCTATCAAGAGGGGTGGTTACTTCATACATCTTGATCAATTATCCACCACCTGCAAGACCGGAGAATCGTTAGAACATGATATATATAAAAAGGGCTTTAGAAACTCTGAGGAATTTGTCACCACCCTGTACCTGTCCAACAATTGTTAGCATACATCAAAAATCCTAGAATACTTAAAGATGGGCGTGAGTAGGACTTAGGGGTGGTGAACCAAGTGACAGGAGGAAATGAAAGACAAGGGATTGCTCGGGACCTGGAGTCCAGATAAACTAGCTATTGTCATGTCCATGTGACTAGTGGGAAACTATACTCGGCTGACATGGGTTGGCACGTGGTCATATAAAAGGTGACATAAAGGCATTAATGGCGACAAGTGGGTGGACACGGGGTAAATTGAATGCCAGATGAGACATGGTTTGAATGCCCACTCGTGGGAAATTAATCCAACCATTAAGGTGATGAGACAGGGGAGAGAGAAAGCCGCCATGGCTCGAACTAGCGAGGTGTCAAGTTTGAGCCGTGGTGACTCCCTCTTGATGAGATAGGTATGGTGAGTGAAAACATGATAGAGCGCGACAAACTCACCGGCTTAGAAGGACACACACAAGATATATACACAAATTTATAGAGGGTCGAAGGCCAAAATGCATATACACTAAAATACATAGTATTTACAAACTGTTTACAAATTTATACATTATTTACATAAGTACATGAGCTACCCTAAGGAAAAATATAATGTATACATTAGTTTACAACTGCACAAAGGGCGGAAAACCCTCTGGCAGAGCCAACCCATCAACGGGAGGCAAACCAAAAAGAAAAACACAAAAGGTGAACCAACAAAACCAAACAAAGTGAAACCAAAAAGGAAACAACAAGAAACAACAAGAGACCAGAGGAAAAATTGAGGACCTACCTAGAGACACAAAGAATAGGGGAGAAGCACACCACGAGCACTCTGCAACAAGTCTACCCTCAAACGATCACGAATGGACACCGCAAATTAGCTTGTAATTGACCACTAAGCATAGAATAACTCGCAGCTTAATCACAGTTTAATCGCCTAAGAATCACTCTGAATACTCTAAGTGTTTTAATCACAGTAACTATGAAAGTGATGGGTAATTTCCATCTATACTCTTAGGGTAAAAACAAGTTATACTTTTCTCCGCAAACTCTGGAACAGGCAAACCTCCAGACTCCAGGCCTGAGGATTCCACATAACCATACCTTCTCGCAAGAAGAAGACATCGTGGTGGAGAATCCCGAAGTTCAAAATCTGGCTCTGGAAAGAACAAAAAACTCTAGGACCGGGTCCTGGAGGCACGAAAGACAAAAAATAGAAAGAAAAAAAACCCCACAAGAGGAAAAATCCCAGAGAAGAAAATAAAGAAAACAAGGAAAACAAGGCAAGAGCCAAAGCGAAAAGAGGGGACCCAACATTTTGCACACAAAATGTAGGGACGGGTATGCAGGGCATAACAGGATGGAGATCCCGAAGCTAACTAGAGTCATGCCGATGGAACTGTCAATTGTCACCGACAACTAACTAAAGAGTTGATTGGTGGAACAAAGAGTTTAGAAAATGACAAAATATCTAGCTGGCAAGAGCTAAAGATAGACTTAACTGGTTGTTTTCTTTGTTTTATTTTGACCAGAGTTAAGTGATTGATTTAAAGAAGATTTGTACAGTTGGAAAGACGATAATTACAAGATAAATTAGGAGTTATGCTTTAAATCAAATTGGCTAGATTGTTTTTAACACCAAGAATCAAGAAACAGTGAATATCATGTCTATATAAGAGACAAGCTTAATTCATTTTTTGTATAACATGAAAAGGGGATTAAGGGGAGTGAATAAAAAGAGGATGCTAAAGAGAAATTGATGAAGAATAACTTCATACAGTCCTGATCAATCAAGCTGAAGGAGAGCTAAAGTATTCTGTAGACACCGACGAACAGTGAAGCACAGCATCACAAAGCAGAAAGTGTGGAGCACAAAGAATTGAAATTATACATTGATCATAGAGGTAATGTACTTAAATAGATCTAAAAATCCACAATTCAAAGTTGCATCATGAACAGGTCATAGTGTTTCAGTTTAACCATTGAAGCATCAAGTCTCTTAACAGAGCAGGACTTAACAATCTTCTATATATTGAGGTACATCCCAAGGAGTGCCAAAAAGGTTGATTCATGAAAGTAGCATTGGAATTTTATGATACCTATTGACAGTCTAAGAAGGAGGTTGATTCAAGGATGGTAGCAATAGATGCCTGATACTAAGTGAAAACCTTTATATATAAAAACCTCTAACAAGGTCGCACTTAACAGTGTGTTTGTAACCTTTAACAGGGTTGGCTCCTAACAGGGCTCACTTCATAAGAGTGAAAATTTGGGGTACCGGTCCCAGTGGTTTTTCCCTTAATAGGGTTTCCACATTAAAAATTAATGTGTTATGTGTGTATTATTCATTTCTTTATTGTTGTGTATTCGACATAGTTAAAACTGGGTTGATTTGTATACTCTGCCTATTTACTAAGTTTTGGTAAATGGTTATACTGCTTATCGGTAATCAAGGAGAATAAGGACAGACAAGGAAAACCAACAGACAGTTAAATCATTATAAGTATTTCATGGCATGCATCTTGTAGGGACTTAATAATCTGAGGTTTATTTGATTGGTGGTTAATATTTGAAGGATAAATTTTTGAGGCCACTGATTCACCCCCACCCCCTACCCCTCTCAGTTATTACTAACAATTGGTATCAGATCTTGTGTGCTTAGAAATGAAGGTTTCAAGACCTAAGTCAAGATCACAAGATGAACAAACGAGATGTGCCCAAGTTTAACAAACACAACTTTTCTTCATGGCAAAGCAGGATAAGACTCCACTTATCAGGTATTGTTAATGATGTTACTCAATTCCTAGATATTGAATATGTGTTTCCTACAAGAGTATTGATAGTAGATCAATTGAGAGAGAAGCATGAACACAACTGCATGGTTATAGATCTTTCTTCCTCACTCTCTAATGCTAAATTTAAAGATGTCAAGGATTACAAAACTACAAAGAAGATGTGGGAAAAACTAAAGCTTGTACATGGAGGTGATACAAATGTTCTGAGAGCCAAGGCAGAAATCCTTAGAGAAAAATTTGATGATCTCAGAATGAAAGAAGGAGAAAACATCACACAGTACATCACAAGAATAAAAGTAGTCAATGCTATACGAGGTGTTGGAGGTACACTTGAAGAGGAGATAGTGGTAAGTAAAATCTTACGAACCTTACTGCCTGTATATGCTATTAGAGTTTCTTCCATTCAAGAAATGAGAGCAGTAGCAAACAATACAATTACTCTTGATAGTTTAATTGGTAGACTGATTTCATTTGAGATGAATAACTTTGATAATAGTGTCTTACCAAACTTAGAGTTTGTATTTAATTTTTTTATGAGAATAAGCAAATCAAGTCATAGACACACATCTAGAAGAGATAGTGAAAGTGAAAGTGAAGAAGAAGATCTAGATGAAATAGAAGCACTTATGGCTATAAGAATGCAGAGAGACAAACGTAAATACAGAGGCAAGTTACCACTTGTATGCTTTAATTGTAAAGAGATTGGACACTTTGCTGGAAGATAACCTAACAGAAGAAAATATGATAGAAGTAATGACAGATCTTTTGAGAAGAAATCTGACAGAGGTGATAACAAAGATTACAGAGGTTATCGACAATAATAAAGAAGAGATACCCGAGACTATAAGGACAAAGGCAAGAAGGCTAGCTACCAAGCTTCTTGTAAAGATGAAGATACTGACACCAAACCCGATAAAGACATAGAGATGGTATTTGTAGTTGTGAAGGATGATTCAGATGAAGATGAAAGGTATGTAGAAACTACACTCATATCTAAGGTTAGCAAGAATGACATCTAGATTATAGATAGTGGCTGCACTCACCACATGGCTGATGATAAAGAAAATTTTAACATTTTTGAGTATTATAATGGTGGAACAGTAAGAATGGGTAATGATACACCTTGTCCAGTTGAAGGTAAAGGAACTATAATGCTAAATAACCTGATTAAATATGAAAATGCTTATTGGGTAAAATCATTGAATTATAATCTATTGAGTGTTTCTTGGCTGAATAATTCAGGTCACAGAGTAGCATTTGAGAATAAGAAGGCAAAGATCTTCAATGAATCGGGAAAACTGATTAGTATCGGTGAATAGACTAAAGGTAACTTATTCTATCTGAATGATACTAACACCACTTTCTTAATGACTAGAAACAAAGACATATGGTTGTGGCACAAAATATTGTGTCATGTAAATTTTGACAACATGATGAAAATAAGCAGAAGGAGAAATGTAAGAGGCTTACCGATGATGACAAAGCCATACAACATCATGTGCAAGAATTGTCAAAAAGGTAAAATGACTAAGTATAGTTTCAAAAGTAAAACCCATACATCTGATGACATTCTAGAATTAGTCCATACTGATTTCCGTGGACCAATGAGGACAAAGAGTTATTATGGAGATAAATATTTTATTCTCTTTGTTGATGATTACTCTAGAATGATGACAGTTATGTTTCTTGAAGATAAATTTGAAGCATTCAAGATGTTTAAATGGTATAAGGCTATGGTAGAGAAACAAAGTGGTAAGGATCTTAAATGTTTGAGATCAGATAAAGGAGGATAATTTATATTAGATGAATTCACTAATTTCGGTAATGAGCATGGTATAAAACGACAAGTTTCTGCACCAAGAACACCACAACAAAATGGGATTGCTGAGAGAAGGAACAAATCAATAATTGATTGTGCTAGCACACTGATGATAGAGAAAGGCATCACCCACATCTTCTAGAGGGAAGTTGTCAGTACTGTTGTCTACACACTTAACAGAGTATAATTGAAGAAAGACACAAAAAAGACACCTTATGAGCTATGGTATGGTAAAACACCCAATGTAAGTTACTTCAAAATCTTTGGTAGTCAATGTTATGTCTTAAAGGATGATAGAAATGGAAAGCTTGATGCCAAAAGTGATGAAGGTATTTTTTTGGGGTATTCTACCAAGAGCAAAGCTTATAAATGTCTCATCAAGGCTTCTAACAAAATTGTTGAAAGTGCAAATGTAAAAATAGATGAATTTGCCGAAAAAAATGAGTTGGAAAGCACAAAAGAACCAGAGGACTACAATAAGTTTGTATACTGTGAAGAACTCAACACTCTACCGAAGCAACAGTGCTTGATTCCAGAATAAAAAAATGCTGCAACCGACGATCAGACTGTTGTTACCGACGGTTAGGATAATAATCAGAATAATGTGCAAGGTGGTGAAGAACAAAATGTAGATCAAAATAATGATCAAGATGATACACAAAGAGTTGTACCTATACTTGCAAGATATGTAAGAAGGAACCATCCAGAGATCCAGATCATAGGAGATAAGAAAGCTGGTACAAGAACAAGAAGTAAGTCTTTAACCTTAAATTGTTTAATTTGTGAGTTTGAGCCAAAATTTATCAATGATGCACTTGATAATGAAGAATGGATAAGTGTTATGAATGATGAGATTGAGCATATTAAGAAGAAAAATACATGGTCACTTGTGCCAAGACCAAATGACAAGAATGTCATTGGTACAAAATGGATATTCAGGAATAAGCTAAATGAGAATGGAGAAGTCACAAGGAACAAAGCAAGACTAGTATGCAAGGGGTATGTACAAGAAGAAGGTATAGAGTATGGAGAGACCTTTGCACCCATTTCTAGGATAGAAGGAGTAAGAATACTACTTGCTTATGTTGCATTCAAAGGATTTAAAGTATATCAAATGGATGTCAAGTCAGCATTCCTTAATGGAATACTTGAAGAAGAGGTATACATTGAGCAACCAGAAGGCTTTGTTAATCCAGACAAGAGAAACATGGTATGTAGACTTCACAAAGCCTTCTACGGATTGAAACAAGCTCCTAGAGCCTGGTATGAATGGCTTCATTCCTATCTTATAAGTATTGGATTTGTACGGACTAGTGAAAACAATAATCTTTATTTGAAGGAAGATACTGATGCTAACACTTTGATTGTTGAAATATTTGTTGATGACATCATATTTGGAGGCAATGATATGCTATGCAAATAATTTTCTAATGAGATGAGAAAAGAGTTTGAAATTTCTATGTTTGGAGAGATCAAGTTCTTTCTTGGTCTATAGATCGTTCAACAAAGTGAAGGTATTTTCAATACACACTCCAAATAAATCAAAGAGGTCCTGAAAATATTCAAGATGGAAGATTCCAAACCAGTTGGAACACCGATGGCTACTGGATGTAAGTTAACAAAGGAGGATAAGACAACAGAGGTAAATCAAACTTTGTATAGATCAATGATTGGAAAACTCATGTATGTTGTACACACTAGACTAGATATTGCACATGCAGTAGGAATTGTTGCTATATTTTCTGCTAACCCTAGAGAATCACATATGACTGTTGTGAAAAGAATTCTAAGATATCTGAAGAACACTGAGGAATTTGGCTTATGGTATAGAAGAGAAGGAAAATTTGAACTTAAGGTGTTTACCGACACTGATTGGGCTGGAAATCTTGATGACCAAAAGAGCACAACTGGAGGAGCATTCTTTATGGGTGACAAACTTGTCACATGGATTAGCAAGAAGTGAGGATGCATCTCTCAGTCTACTATAGAAGCAGAGTATGTTGTTGTTGCTGAAAATTGCTCAAATATTACATGGATCAAATAGTTACTGGAAGGTATGAATATGAAGATCTCAGAACCAGTAATTATCTATTGTGATAACACTAGTGCAATAAAAATTTCCAAGAATCCAGTCATGCATGCCAAGACTAAACACATTGCCATCAAGTATCATTATTTGAGAGAAAAAGTTCAATAAAAAGAGGTAATACTTGAGAATGTGTATTCAAAAGAACAATTAGTTGATATCTTCACCAAGCCACTGCCCAAGGATACATTTGAGTACTTGAGAAAGAGACTAGGGGTCAAACCCTTGTCTACCAGTCAGTAATTTGACTGAAGGCTGCAATAGCTTACATATTATCAGAAGATCATTCATGTTGATGCAAGAAAAGAGATGAACTTCAAAGATACATCTATATACAGATAGGTATATACTAGAACTGAGCACCAAAGCATATTGTTGTATTGCTGATGGATAAGGGAAATTCAAGAAATATATTATGGATGGAGAGAAAAGATTGTTTGACATGAATGTCAAATATCTATGAGATATTTGTTTGGCATTATTGTCAAAGGGAGAGAGTTATCCATATTATCATATTCTCTTGAAAAAAGGGAGAGAGATTATCCATTATTAGATTACTCCAACAGGGAGAGATCATATCCTAAGGGAGAGAAAGTTGTATAAAAGATTACACAAAGGGAGAGTTGCTGAAAAGAGAAAAAGACAGTCAAAAGAGAGAAATTGACACAAGAAGAGGACTCAACACATTAGAAGACACAGAGCTGCAAGAATCAAATCTAAGCTAAAATAGTGCTTACCTGAGATTAGACATTTATCGGTTATCAGAACAAAAAGATTGGTAGTTTGATGAATCTCAACTGTTGTATTTGATATTGTATTAGAAATAGTATAGTGTGATAATATAGTATGTTGCCATCAATGCCAAAGGGAGAGATTGATGACATGTAATTGATTAAATTTTTGATAATGTTAAGCTGAAGATAATGCAAGGCATTAAATTAGTTAATGGTTTGTATTGTCATTGATGTCAACTTGATATCATCTGTACGGTCATGTACATAATGCCAAAGACTTCAGAGAATCAATGGAACAAAGGTTATGC
>MU224217.1:5337765-5351863 GCA_018584345.1 Thuja plicata
TTCTATATATTGAGGTACATCCCAAGGAGTGCCAAAAAGGTTGATTCATGAAAGTAGCATTAGACTTGCCCGATACCTATTGACAGTCTAAGAAGGAGGCTGATTCAAGGATGGTAGCAATAGATGCTCGATACTAAGTTAGCAATAGATGCTCGATACTAAGTGACAACCTCTATGTATAAAATCCTCTAACAAGGTCGCACTTAATAGTGTGTTTGTAACCTTTAACAGGGTTGGCTCCTAACAGGGTTCACTTCAGAAGAGTGAAAATTTGGGGTACTGGTCCCAGTGGTTTTTCCCTTAACAGGGTTTCCACGTTAAAAATTCATGTGTTATGTGTGTATGATTCATTTCTTTACTTTTTTGTATCTAACATAGTTAACACTGGGTTGATCGGTATACTCTTCTTATTTACTGAGTTTCGGTAAATAGTTATACTTCTTATCAGTAATCAAGGAGAATAAGGACAGACAAGGAAAATCGACAGACAGTTAAATCATTATAATTATTTCATGGCATGCATCTTGTAGGGACTTAATAATATGAGGTTTATTTGATTGGTGGTTAATGTTTGAAGGATAAATTTTTGAGGCCACTGATTCACCCCCCCCCCNTTCCCCCCCCCCCCCCCCCCTCTCTGTTATTACTAACACAGGCTTCCCACAATAATTGCAACTTGGCTTCTTTTGTTTTAGTGGGGTGTAGTACTTTCATATTTCTGTGCATTTGATGATTCTCCTTTCTCGATAGTGTTTTTCTCTTTGAACCCAATTCTTGTTTTGTCATTACTTTTCTTCTGATTCTTGAATTGCTGATACAGAGATTTCGGTGCTTCTTCATTTCTTCTTAGTATTTCATTTGCATTTTTATCATCTTGCAGTCTTTGATCCATTCTCTCAATTTCAGCTTTCAGTGCTTGGTTCTCAAATTCTTTTCTTATGTTATCTTTATTTTCACTCAAAATTTGGTTAGTCATATCATAGTGAACTTGTGTCATTCTCATGATCTCATTATCTTTTTCTAATAACCTGATTTCAACTTGTCTTTTATCATCTTCTGCCATTTTATTTTCATCTTTAGTAGTCCTTTTTCCATCAATCAATTTAGGCATTCTTATCATGTTGGTTTCAAGATCTATCTTCACTAGGTCCAACTACTTAGTAAGTTTCATTCTTTTCCAGTAGTTCTTTTATATCTAATTCTGACTCATCAGTAACACTCTCTTCAGAGTTTGTCTCAAGTGTATCTACTTGTTCTTGTGTAACCTTCAGTTCATCATACATTTTCAATCTAATCCTTAGAGACTTCTCAAGTTTCTTTCTTAGATAAATGATTAACTCTCTTGCACTCTCCAACTCAAATTCAAGACCATAAATTCTTTTGAATTGCCTAAAACTTTCCATGACTAAGATCTTTAACTCTCAGGTTGTCAAACCTTATAACTCAAGAGTAGTAGCTCTGATACCAATTGTTGGAATGTCTATTGAAAGTTGGGACTGAGAGGGGAGGGGTGAATCAATACCACAAAATTTTTTATAACTGAAACTACCTATAACCATATACTGATGTTTTTGTTTACCAAATTCAATAACTTGAAATAAAACTAATGTAAAGCTCATAAAATGTATCATCAAAACATTCAAGTAATAGAACTCATTACTCCATGATTTTGTTTATGCAAAAATCCTTGGTTAGAGGACAACACTACAGTGGGGATGATACCCACAACCTTCACTAACTGCAGTAAAAAAGGATGCTCAATTAGAGCTTATAATGTTTAGCCATTTTGATATTTGTTGGCTAAATATTTTGCAAGTCACTAAGACTACAACTTGCAAAACATGTGTTCTAGGCAGCAGTGTGTGAGATTACTCTCTCCTCTCAGCAAGAGGGGAAGCTCCCTTCTTACCTCAGGTGGCTTCAAGTAGAAATGAACTGTAGCACATACAGTCCACCTTGCAACAGTAATATCGGTGGCTTAGTAATCTACTTAAGAACAATTAACCGAGACAACGATGAATTTATCTAAAGATGGAATGATAAAAGAGCTCAAAGTCTCTTGTCCTCACCCCAAATAAGTACTCTATTTATCTAATTTCCAATACTGAATCCCAAAGTCTTTAGTCCTTGGAGTATTACAACCACTACTCTCTATAGTAACCCCGATCTTCTGAAGCACAAAGTCTTCAAAAAACTTGAATTAAAGATGCTCCAATGATATAAATAAGAAAATTATTTAATCTAAACAAGGATCAATGAATGCAACATAAGAATTCATCCATTAATGTTCAAGACAACAACACAAAGTCTGTGAATCTCTATTCCTTTATTCACATGCTTAACTCTTTTACAAGGAAACACAAAGTCTTCAGAACTCAAGAGTTTCGCCTATAGTTTACTTGCACACAACAAAAGATGAAAATTTACAATGAGCCCCCCCCTCCTTATATAGGAAAAGAGGAGAGAGGAAAGTGGAGAAGAAAGGGGAAACCCTCAACCGCTTTGACTTATTCTATCCTTATCTATAACTAACTAACTTTGAACTATTCAAAGCTTATCAACAACTAACTAACTTTGACTTATTCAATGCGGCAGGACCTAATGTCCTTGCAACATGATTACATGAGAACATTTTACATACTTTCATGTAATCTATCAAAGATTCTACACTTTTACAAAACTAAGTGTCCCAACAACACTTTCCAAAGAAGATTAATGCATGTCTCAAATTGGCAAAGAGACTTATGCACAATAGTTCGATCTGGTGAAACTGTTTGTCAAGCAATGTTTACAGTCTTGCATGTACAACTTGTCGCTCTTGTAATTTCACCATTGTATTGACCCAGATCTTTCTGAAGTTGATTTAATATCATTCTATATCTTGCCAATCTGTCCATAGAGCCGCAACTAAAGGTATCAGCTTCTAGTTCCTGATGAACTATCTGTACAAATCCTACTAGGACTTTCGCCTCTAGAATCAGCTCCCCACTCTCCAAAAATAACTTACACGACAATTCCTTGAAGACCTTGATAACAACTTCTTTGGGTTTGACACATTCCTGCAAGGCTTCATGTACTTCGATGATCAATTCCTTCAAAAAATTTTCTTTGTTAATCATTTGATCTAAAAATTTGAAGTACATGTCTTTTGAAGGAACTATTCCATAGACACATAAAACATCTAAATCAGCTTCTGCCATTTTCCTCCAAACATCCAAATCTTCATTTTGGGTTTTTAATTTATGATCAAAGATGTCAACCAACTCATGTAGCCTATTTGCAGTTTTCTGGTAGTTCCTAAGAATACAGTGTACATCTCTGATAACCGTGACTCCCTGATGCTCTAACTGACTGCCCCAGTCATTTACCATTTTGCCTTTCTTTTCTAGCTCAATATGTTGTTGTAGGTCCTATGTACATAACTCTACCTGTCGAGAAGAAAGTTTCTCAAGAGCATCACGAAGATGATTGTTTTCTTCTTTTAACAAGTGTTTCTTCTTCCATAGCTCATCGGTCGTCTTGGTATACTGATCTAATGCATCATGAGCATCCATCTGACAACTCACATAGGATTTCTTTCACAACTCCACCCTTGTGATCTTGTAATCTATGCTCTCAAGTTCATCTGGTGTTTCTCCCAAGAGTGGCTCGGCTACTTCAGTATACTTGACCTTTTGATCATCAACAATGACTTTTGAAAGCACTTTAGCTTTCTTGCTTTTTGTGACTTGGGATTTTCTTTTAGGAGAAATCTCAAAATATTCTAGTGGTACCTCTAACTTCTTTCTCTTCTGTGTAATAGTGCCTAACCAAGGAGGTAAGACAAAAGAGGATGTCGAAGCATCAACAATAACCATAGTAGTTACTGTTTCCTTCTGTGATGAAATATCTATTGTGGATGCCTTCAAAACACCATCATCCTCTTTCTCCATCTGGAACACCAGATCATTGTTAGACATGAGTGTATCTAACTGAGGCAACTCTTCAGGAAGCTCATAAAAAATGCACGACAAGTCTTATTTTTGTGTTGGGGCAGTAGATGATATAGGAGTGGCTAGCACAATAGAATTTGAATGTAGTGTGGGTAACTAGATTGTGAAATAATATACATCTGTATCTAATGGGGACATTGGAGTTTCATCAGTTTTTGGAGCCAACTCATGCATTCCTTGGATCTCTTCAGCTGCTTGGACTTGGGTTGCCTCAGGAGTAGTAGAAACCTGTAGTTCCTCTTCGCTAGCCGAGAGATTGATCATCTCTGGACCCTTTTCCCTAGATGATTCTTCTGGCGTAGGAGCTTTTACCATAAGCTTTCCTCCTTTGATGGTGAGTTTTGGAATAGCTTTGACTTCTGATACAGAAGACTCCCCTTTTCCTTTTCCCCAGATTTTAGACTTCATACCCACAGGACCAGCAAGATCAAAATCCCGCCCAGGTTTGATCTTGATGCTCTTTATGCCTCTCTTTTTCAACCAAATATTTGTATTCACCAAGATGTTCTAGAATCTATCCCAAATGGACATATTCTCCTTCACTGACCAACATGGCGGTAGAATGGGTAAGTTTTTAACTCGATGCTTTCTGTACTCAGGATCCAGGATCTCATTATCATCTATGACTCCATCCAGAATTTCAGAGAGAAGAAAGTCTATGATTTGTTTGATAGTGAGCCTACAGCAATCCATTTTAGTGATCTCTCTTTTAGTGCGAAGGTCAATCCATACATCTTCCAGGTGATGTACATGACTAAACTGCTTCTAGATCTTATCATTCAAACCCCTCCAGTCGAAAGAACTTATGGCTATGAGCTTCTTCAAATTAATTTCTTGAAGTTCAAACTCATATTCTTGGCCTTTGGAACTATATCGAGCGAATACCCACCAATTCTCAAGGGGTTGCATGAAGAGATGCCAACACCAGGCCTGTGTAGAGAATTTTGATAAACTTGGACAACCATAAGTTGCCTAGCCAACTCCATGAGAATGATCTTGTCTGTTGGATATCTTGGAAAAGTGTATGGTTCTCCTTTAAAATATCCCACTCTTAGGTAAGTGAGATTTTGGAACAGAAGAAAGAGACAACCATATTCGCTGACTTTACTCCATACTTCATCAGAGACTCTCTTGTTCGGAAGTTCTTTATCAAATAGGCATCGATAATGACCAAAAAATGTATCTTGTACTCTCATGTAATGGATGTGACTTTCTCTTAAAGGCAACTGATCATAAAAGGTCCAGACAGGCACTTGCATCCTATCTCCTTTAGTAGACAGTCCTAAAAAATAACCCAAGGCAGCAACAATGTAGACAAGGTAGGAATTCATATAGAAAGTACTTGTAGAAAGTACTTGCACCAACTGTTCACAAATAGAATTACTTATGAATTCTCCCCAAAATAGCCTCTATCTTGATTTCAGAATTAGAGAAAGATACTTGAACATCCACGAATCAAATAGATTGGACTCTTTAAGACCCCTCAATCTGCTCAATAAGGTTATGAGATCATGCACCTCTTCCTTAAAATCAGATCTATGTACCCCCTTTGGCCATCTCACCAAATTAGGCCTTTTAGCAACCAACCAATGTTCATTGTTATACTTTACACAAGCCATCTTCCTATTCTCCCAACTTTTGAGAGCTCTATCAATTGTCATGTCAGGTATGGCTGGAGTTGGAGGAACTTTGAACACTCGATCGATAGTGTCTGGATCTAGACTGATAATCACTTTTCCATCTTCATCTTTGATGGTCTAGGAGGTTGGATCAAAATGCCTAGCACAAGCCATTACAAATTTTGGTTCAAGAGCAGCCATTGGAAAAGTAGAGACATAATGGATGTAGCTTTCTTGGATGTTGATCATTTCATCTTTTCTGGATGTATCCACTCTTTTCAGGAACTCCTCCATATTCAAATGTCTGATCTCTGTGTCCCGGATCTCATCCACATAAGATGAGATTTGAGAAGGCATGATAGAGTTCTGATACTTATCATATTGGTACTTCATCTTCTTTTTCCCTTTATCTTTAGGAGATGCAATTCCCCCTTTCGACATGACCAAATTTGCAGCTGCGGTAACAAAACTGCTAAAACCAAGGAGTAAAAAATGCAATGATCTATGGAGGAAATCCTGTAAACAAAACCGTTTCTCCTTGTTATGCCTTAAGCGGACCTTTCTCTCCAAAATGCAGAACTTTGTAGATTGAATCTTAAGTTATGGTTATGCGAAATGCTTCACAAAACCTGCCATGATTCCATGAAGAAAAATGCAACATCGTTTTAATCTTTCTTTAGCACATCAAGATGCTAAGTGCTATAAAAATGATGCCTTCGAACTTGGAGGGAAGGAAACATGTTTTAATAAAAACCGTGGGCATATGCATAAAAATTTGACACCTTCCACTTGATATAAAGCCATGACCTTTTAAAAGACTCAATACATATGTTTTAACATGCTAAGCAATATGTATTTCATTTTAAAAGTGACGCCCTCCACTATATAAGAATAGATCGCACTTTTTAGTGGAGGCATATCGATATGCTATCCCTTTTATAATTGACACCCTCCACTCAAAACGACCATGGGCTTTAGCAAAAATGATATGTATTTAAATATACATCAACACCATATATGCTATATTATCCTAAATAGACGTCATGCTTATATAATCCACAAATTTTTTTAAGGAAAAGGCATGTGCATACAACTACGGGTTTTGATAAAGGCCATGCACATGTGTTTCGACGTATTTTCATGACTTGTTTTTATCCTTAAAAATAACACCTTTGACTTTTTAATTGAAGACACGCTTTCTTTAAAAGACTCAGCATGTTTTAACATATGCTTTCAATATAAAAATCGATGCCTTCCTTCAAGAGATGAAACCACAGGCTTTGCTGATCAAAAAACATATGCATTCAATATGAAAATCGACACCTTCTAACTTAAAGACAGCCATGGGTTTTGATAAAACCTCAACATATGCTTTATTTATTTTTAAAACATTATGCAAACATGGTTAAAATCGCCACTATTAGTTAAATAAAAGATGAAAACGAAGCTTATAATAAGCTTTATATGCATTTAGAAAAACCCCATTATTTTTCAAAATGCAAAAACTTATAAATGAATAAGAATCTATTTATAAATTTGATCTTTTATATTGTCAAAATAAAAGCTAAAACATCTTAAATAGCATATTAAACTGAATATGCCAATGCTATTTAAAAGCCCACTTCTAAGAAAAAGAGTATGATTTCTACACACAACTTGGAATCTGTAATGACTTGATATACGGATATGATTGAAAAACCCCTTGTCATTAAAATTCACCAAGAAAATTTTGACAGAATAGCGTGAAATTTTAAGATGGAATTTTAATTCCACCTTGTATATAGATTTAACCTTTGATTCATGTTTTTGACAAGAAAAAGTCCACCTTTTAATCAATTTTAACAACATGCAATTTGTGTTAAAAACATCACTAGCAGGACACTGAAAGCTCAAAAAAATATGAGTCTTTGACTAACCCACACGACACCTGGAAGAACTTGAAACAACTGGAAAACGAGAGATGAAAATGAAACCAAAAACAAAAGAAAGACAAACAAATGAAAGACTTAAAAACTGGATGTTCTATAAGAAGTGAACCCGAACGAGAATCAAGGGATAACTAATTCTGTCAAGTTCCAGAACACCGACCAAACTTAGAGAAAAATCCTACCAATCACTTAGGAATTGCATAGGGTTGACCCAATTTTGGGGAGTGCAAAATTGAGGACAACAATATCTTACTCGGTTAAGAGTATACAAAGACTTGTTAGGTCTACCTAGTCAGAGGATTTTACAATCTCTACACTTAGAGATGTACCCTATTAAAGGTTTTACAAATATAAGATCGGTTAAGATCTACCCAGTATTGGGATTTATAACTCTCAATACAATAGTATTAAAAACTCAATAATGTCTGCTATATTACATAAAAAATAAATGCTGACCAGACTCTATGTGCTCTAAAATTTGTGTTACCTCAATCTCAAATTGTAACACTTGCTCAGATCTACTCTGCTATAGCTAAATATATACTCAGTGCTCTCTGCTATGCTCTTTGTTCTTCAAATAGCTCCTTTAATTTTCACTAACAATATTAGCCTTCTTTGTATCATCACTCTGTTCTGCTCTGTAAATCATCCTTTAAATATAAGAGTTATTGCCTCTTAATATTATGCATTAGGTGCAATGTGATTTGTTTTAACCATTAGATCTTCTTTTATGCTCAGTGATCGTGTCACTTTTACCTCGATACTTGGTGTTTTTCTTGGAAATAACAAACTTTCATTAACCACTTAATCTGCTCCGCATATCTTCTCTTTGAATTAATTTGATCGTTGATCTTGTAACAAAATGTTTTCTGTGCATTATAGAATCATAGTTAATGTTGTGTCAATTCATTAAATCCTTCCTTATCATGTTTAGAATCAATCAAGTAACTCAATAGAGTAACTTCTCTTTGCTCGGTTAAATGAACTTTAATACTCGGTAACTGTCAACTCGGTGTACTTCATATGCGCTCAGTGTTCAGTAACTATAGACTCTCAATGCAGTGCCTTTAGCTCTTTTGTGTGCTTTACCGACTTCACTAACTTCCTCAGTGTGTATTACCGACTGGTTAAATATTTGCTTTTCTCCTTTTCACCGAATGATTCTTCTTACTCATATGACTTTGACTTAACTAATGACAACAAAATATCTAATAGAGACAACAAGGAGTCATGGGAGCTTTCACTTTCCAATGCAAAGGTACATTTCAAGATTGTATTTGACAAACTGTAAGGTATGAACACCCTTGTACATACAATTTTTTATCATAGTCTTTGGCATTATTGTCCAAAAAGGGGGAGTATATAGATAGTCGATCAAGAAAAGGGGAGTTACATATTCAGGGGGAGTATGCAATTAGACATGGAGTATAAGTTTTGAAATTTTCACAAGTTTTTTCCATTAATGCCAAAGGGGGAGAATGTTTATATTAGAATGATGATATATAACATTGATAATGATTTTACAGAGTATGGTTGTCATTGCTGGCAAACCATTACATAGGTAATATTTTTTTGTGTAATTTCATGAAGTTATAGCAATTGGTATACAGTAATATCCAATTGGTAAAGAGAAGTCAAATGAGAAAGGTAACCAGTGAACAGGATAACAGGTGAAGGACTAACCGGTTAAGAAAGACAAGTTTGCTATCGATACATTGGAAGGTGCATAGACAAAAAGTGAACTAAGATTTGGGACCATGACTCTTTGGTCACACTGATAAAAGTATAAGTGAAGATACTATCAACTGGCCAGTTCAGTGAACAAGTAAAGGCTAAAGGTTATTGAACAGTTTTGTTTAATTGGCTAAATCAGTTATGACGGTGGATGATTCAAGGACTCTGGAAAACATAAAAAATGTAGTACAATGTTCAAAGAGTTGAATATGTCAATTCTTAGGTAGATGTGCATAGATTTTTGTATGAATCCAAGGTATATTTTGACCAATAATATTAAAGGAATATTTCACATTGGGGATAACAACTTAAAGTTTGCTATGGATGACGCGGTAAAAATTTCAAGTTTCGATGAGTTATTTATGATTGATAAAGATATTTTGGAGGGAAACAAAAACCCTAATTAGGTTTACAGTCAAAGTTAAATACAATATATAAGGTTATATGATGATAGCTGTTCAGATAGTTATGTTGTTGGGAAGCAGTTGAAGTGTTGATTGAAAAGTAAGATCTTGGACATCGATTATAGAGCTATTTCCAGAGAAGCTACATGATTAGATTCATAACAAGAACATATCATCAAGGATCTGATTAGCATTCAAGAGTGCATATCATAGGTCAATTTTTATTTTTGTATTCCTAATAGTTTCAACAAGTTAAATCCCTTAACAGGGTAGTCTCTCACAAGACTTTATTGTAAATCCCTTAACAGGGTGAACATGTAATAACAAGATTAAATCATGTAACAAGGTAGTCTGTAATAGGACTATAGATACTTCTAATGAGGTATCATTCACTCCTAACAGGGTGAGTCACCTAGAAAGTAACATATTGTAAGCTCTTAACAGAGCACTCTTTTCTACTGCAGTGAGAAGATTGTGGGTTTCATCCCCACCATGGTTTTTCCTTTTGATCAAGGATTTCCACGATAAAAATTTGAGTTTTATGTGTGTGGATGTGTTGTCATTTCATTCATTACACTTTTACTTTAGAGTTACAGTTATATGCTTCTTAGTTTGGAAGTTTCTTTTGTTACTATTTAAAGGTATAAGTAAAAGCCTAAAAGTTTTATTAATCTTGATTCACCCCCCTCTCAGTACCTATTATTTCCAGCATTCTTCTCATCTTAAATGTTCCCGTCGACTATTGTTTTCTTCTCCTTGTCTAGTGGATTTGTATAATGACTTGATAAGATGGTTGTTCGATCTAAAGCTTTAATATTTTTTAGTCCTTTGGTTATTGTTTCTTATAGTGTTATGTTCTCTACTACTTAACACATTCAGTGACATTTGACTCGTCGTTGATTCATCCTGCATTGTCCTGCATTAAACAAGTGGAAAACTAGTTAAATGACTACTTTTCATGGCTTTCAAAAGCTTGAGAGATTAAGCTTCTATGTTTTACGCTTATATCAAAGAATAATTTATTAATATTATTTTATTGTGCCAGGGGAGAGGGAGGGTAACATTTTAATTTATAAATATATTTTTTTGGATTTTATTATATTTATTAAATATAAAAATACAAATTTAATCTTTAATAAAATATTATAAATACTTTAATTGCTTGTACATGTATCAAAAGAAGTGCAAGGGTTATGCTAATTATAATTTATACTAACTCTTGTACCTGTAGGAGGTTCAAAATGTTTGAACCAAATATAGTTTCGCAGGTTGCCATGATTTCAAGGTATGTTAAAAAAGTAGAATATAAGATGCACACCAATTTTTTTATGAAAAAATATTATCTCATGGAGTTCTATGATAGCAGGATGTGTGCAGATGTGGATAATAGAGGGTGCACGACACCTGCTTGACAAAATGCCAAAGCAAAATGTAGTATCATGTACTACAATGATTACATGATATTTGCTAAATCAAATAAGTGAGAAAGCCCTTAAATGTTTTTCCCAAATGCGGTTGACAAGTATCAAGTTAGATCTAATAAAATCCATGTTTTAATCCTTGGAGTTGAATGTATTGTTGATTTAAATCTATCACTTCGCCACTAATGCTTGCTGATATATGGTTCAATTGCTATGTGAAAAATTCCATCGGAAAAAAAGAGTAAAACTCTAAAAGATATTTGAACTTCATGCAGTCAATCCAAAAGATCATGACATCAATGAGATGAAGTGAAAACTTAATATACTTCAACAATTTCATCCATCGTTACATTTTTTGAAACACTTCAAGTCATTTTTAGACATTCTCATAAATTAATGCCCCAAAATTTCACACACGACATTATTTCAACCAACATTGGACGAACATATTTTTTGCATTGCAGGTGACATTCACATGTTTCATCACACACCAATACACACACAAGAAATCATGACCACCACAACGATACAAAAAATAACATGACAAATGCATCAAGATTCTTGGCACAAAGGAAAGGCCTTCACTAATAATGTGAAAGGACATTATTACCACAAGTAACATCATTTTCTAAATGGGCTACCAATTGAACTCATGTGTTGCACAAATATATGCAACTAATAGACTAAAGATTTTCCTATATGACCATCCAAACTTCTTTGCATGCCCATAGTACATCAAGGGGTAATTGTTAGTTATTCTAATTTGTAGAGTTTTAAAGTTAAAAATTAATTCTTTATCAAATTAAATATTTAAAATAATGTTTAATTCAAAATAAATTTGTGTAAGCAATGAATTTTTGACCCGTTGATAAAAGGTATTAAAAGCTGGTAGTTTTAATTAAGATCACAAAGGATCTAACTCTTACGAGATCATGACACCATAATTAATAAAATAATAATAAGCCGCCAAGTTAAACCTTGACTTTCCTAACACTATAGAATAATAGAATAATAGGCTTTGTAAAACTATAGGCTCCACCATGAAATAACTTAAAAATTGAGTAAATATTTTATATAAACTTAGACTAAATTTATATAATTAATGTTTATAATTAGTTGATATCGTAAATGTCCAAGGCTATCCCTATCCATATCCCTATCGCCACCGCAAAGGGCCTTAACTTTAGCCTAAATTAACTCCACCGAATAATCAATCCCCCTCTTATAAGTCAAAGATTAATTACTTTATTTGTGGTTCCGTGTAACAAACCAATCATACATCAAGGGGTGGATGGCAAATAAATTTTTGAAAGGGAATTATTCCATTGCTTCAATTTTCACATGCTCATATGGACCATATAATGGCCTTAATAAAACCATATTAGTATACTTGCCCCATAAAAAAAACCTTCCAAACCCATATAACTTTTTGGAAAATTTCAATTCATTGAATGTGTTTAAACCCTATATTTTATAATGGATTATTGTTCCAGGAAAACAACATGCTTATGTTATAGTTAATTTAGGTCAAGCAAATTTATGAATTGATTTAGATTAAGTAATGATAGTTGAACTATTTAAATTAAATAATTGTAACAATTATTGTGAGAAGATAATTGTGAAAGAGATAATATTTAACTTTATGATTGAATAATAATAATTATCTTTGTTGAATATTTTAGAATTTCAATCATATTTGTTCAAGATAAGGTATCTTTTAACTTATCAAAATGTTTGAAAATGTGTATTGGGTTTGAACAACATAAAACCACATTCTTTAGACATATATATGCTTATAGAATATTTGTACAAGCTAAATTTCTTTAGTGCACAAATTAAAGACATAAGTACATAGCACCAATTTGTATAAATTTGTGTTTAGTTAGCCTTTATAAAGGAAGATATAATCACGAGTCAACCAAGATTGAAATTTGAAATGACCAAGTTTGTGATTGTGAGGTTGACCTTGTGATAGTAAAAATGATCTCAAACACAAAATAGGCCAAATAATCATGTTCATTAGGTAAATGGAGGTATATGAGTGTTTAAGTATAACAAATGCAAGAATATGACACATGTATTAGGATGAATGAACATGTGGATTAGGTAAGAGATAAGAGTATATAATTGTGCAATGAATAAGTGGATGACATATTGTGAATGATAAGACTTTGCATATAAATTATGTTATTTGTCAATATGTTAAATGTACAAAGACACTATCTTTCAAATAGAGACAAAACTAAATTAAAAATGACATAAATATGAAATTTTTACCATTACAAAATGTAAACAACCTTTTATATATAAAACTATGTTCATATCACATTGTTGTGATTTAAAATCATAATGTTGATATTCACCAAATCATTTAAAAATTAGAATGATATCACCTATCTAACTATCAAGAATAGAAGAATCTTTTTTTTAAATTAAGTTTTATGAATATAACAAGCAATACAATACAATACAAGTAACTTAACTTAGAGTGGTAACATATCATATAATATAACTTAGAAAGCTAGAAAGTGAAAGGGATAAAAGTGAATAGTTGATTTTGATTTTGATAGTTGGTAGGTAGTTATCCATAATTTATATACTAATTTTTGAAACATAGCCCAAAATCACTTTATTCTTAGGAGACACTATTTGAATTAGCCAGTTCTTAGAATTTAAGTGATGTCAACTTTATATGTCCATATAAACAAGGACGCATAGCGTCTAGTTCCTGCCTTAAAGATTAAGCCTTAAGATATTTGACATAGAGTTAAAATAACATAAATAAATTTTAATAGCCTGTATAATTACCACTATATAGAATTTTCTTTGAAACTAAATGTAATATAAGTCATTAATGTAAATATAATCATTACTATGTATAACTAAATATAATCGTTAATTATAGTTGAACATTAAATATTAAATATTAAATTAAGATTTCTATTACATATGCATTGTTATGAATATAATAATTTATTCTATTAATATAATATATAATAA